>WBMZ01011154.1:75126-109737 GCA_013400975.1 Atrichornis clamosus
AAAGGAAAGGAAAGGAAAGGAAAGGAAAGGAAAGGAAAGGAAAGGAAAGGAAAGGAAAGGAAAGGAAAGGAAAGGAAAAAGGGGGAAGGGGCAGTTCCAAGGCTCTGCAGTGATTGAACAGCCTGTGCTATGTAGATGAAATATTAAGCCATTAAGTGCTGTGGCAGATCCAGAAATGCACGTGAGACATATGAGTGTAGGCCCCAGACATCTGTACCCAGAGAACTGTCAACCTGCATTTCACATTTAGGTGTCAGCCCCATTTATTCACAAATTTCACCGTTGTTTTTACACTCAATTTTCCTACGTACCTTTATAGAGATGCAACAGCTATTAATTTTTAATTCTGGTGGATTTAGTTTAGAGTATTAAGCTTAATGAAAAATTCAAAAGAATTGTAGTTCTTCCAACATGTAGCAACTCCTACATGAGAATAAATACTGCTTTCTCCCATGAATATAATTATTTTTAAATAAAAAAGAAAAGAAACATTAGTTTGGACTCACTTAGTAGCAATTATATGTTTAAGAGGTGTAAATAACTTGCTATCCAGACATTACAAATATCCAGGTGCTCTGTATGTGCTGATGACAACAAAATTGAAAAGAAAGACTGTAATAATTCTGACTGGTTTTCTCTGCAGAAGATATTGATTATTTGTGTGTGGTGAGAGATTTGGAAAATTCAATTAAAGGAGTTGTGCAAAGGTTTCATAAATTTCCCCAGTACAGCGTGTACACAGACATTGCTGCGTATTAAATCAATGCAGCACTTCACAATATATTTTCTTTGAAACATAAAAATAAATAACATTTAAACAGTTCTGCTTACTACAGAAACAAATTTTATTTTCTGTGAAGCATTTAGTCATGTGCTATCACTGACTCATACACATTTGCCAGCTGTAACAAATTTTATAGACGTTTTCTCCAGAGACATAGCTCATATACTATGAATTTTTAAATGAGCAAATGGTGAAGAAGGGATGTCAGCAATATAAAAATTGATCAGTTAAAAGATAAAAGCATAAGTAAAGAGATTTGTATGGTAGTCTTAATAGGTTTTATTAAATAAAAATACTATAAAAAGACAGTAATGAATAGACTGAAGGTTTTAACTGTGGTTGAGGTGGAGAAAAATTATTCTGGCACATTTAGTAGAAGATTGGTTTTATATCACCCGACAGGTGAACATTTTTTTTCTCTCTGCTTTTTAGATCTGTAAATGTTTTAGAGCAGTCAAAGTTGGGAGAGAATGGCAGGGGAACTGGGAGGGGAAAGGAAACTTGGGAGGATTCAGCACTTTTAGTGCCTTTGTGGGCCAGGGCCAGGAGAGGCCGTGTCCAAGGGCAGGGAGGGCTCTGCCAACCCTTTGGGGCAGGTCTGGGGGGACTCCAGCCACTGCCTGACCCTGTGAACCCTAAAATTGGAGCTGAGGAGAGGAAGGAGCTGGGCCTGCACCAGCCACCACTTCTGTCCCAGCCCAGGTACCTTCTGATCCCCTCCACTGATCCCTTTTCCAGCTGCTCTGCTCACAGCCATCCTCATCCAGGAGTTTTGTGAATATTCTCTTTGGTTTTGTGGAGTTGAACTTGCTCAGGAGTTCTGCACATAAAAATACCAGGAGAGGAGGGTTGTCTCGGGGTTTGTCTGTTGGGGTTTTTAAGAACAGCTCACTCAGAGGTGAGGCAGAATTAGATGGAATATTGGGAAGGACTCCTTCCCTGTGAGGGTGGGGAGGCCCTGGCACAGGGTGCCCAGAGAAGCTGTGGCTGCCCCTGGATCCCTGGAAGTGTCCAAGGCCAGGTCGGACGGGGCTTGGAGCAGCCTGTTCCAGTGGGAAGTGTCCCTGCCCATGGCAGGGGGCGGGACTGGATGGGTTTTAAGCTCCCTTCCAACCCAAACCATTCCGGGATTCTGTGTTTGGAATGAAAAGCTGAGTCCATGATGTTTTATGTGAGTCTGGGCAGTTTGTGTCTTTTAGGAGAGCTCAGAGTGCAGGGCAGAGCTCAGCGTGGTGGCTCTGGCATGTTTGGCTTCTTCCTGAAGAGTCTAAATGCTGCAACCCATGGATAAAGGAAATCAGATCCATAAAGGAATTGCATTTAGCACATGTAAAGCAGCTTGGAATTAAATCTTTTTTCCATTACTTGTCATACAAGATCGGACAGTTTCCTGTTGTGAGCACTAATGGTATTTTTTGATGGTAATTTGGGTAAACAAATGGTGTTTATTAGGAATAATGCTAAAAAGTGGGACCTGAGGCCAAGTTGGATTGGATTCCTTTTTCTGGAGTAACCTTGTGACACCTGGCTAAGGACAGAATTTAGGTCGGTCTGGGTCAGCTCCAGGTGAGGTTTCCTGATCCAGGGGCAGGTCTTGGTGAGGTGTCACACCCTGGAAGTGCCAGACCCCTGAGGAGACCCTGCCCCACCAGCCCCGTGGCCGTGGGGGTGTGGTGCCCGTCCCCGTCCGGGGGTCTCTGCAGGAGGGAGGCTCTAAGCTGCTCTAAATCCCCCTGGGGATGTTTGATGCAGTTCTGAATTCTCCCTTCGCCCCCTCCTGCTGGGGGAATCAAACACCCACGTGGGGTCCTGGGAGCAGAGCTGCTCATCTGCTGCAGGAACCATTTGGCACTCGGATGCACCTGCTTCCAGACCCTTTCCCCACATGTTCCCATTCCCTGAGTTCCTTTCCTTTGCTCTCCCAGCCACCTGCTCAGCCCTCACCCAGCCCTGCCCTCCTGGCTGTGGGCTCAGGTGTGGGTGACTCCAGGGGTGGTTCCTCTGCTGCAATCCCTGATTGGGTTCTGCTGGTATGGCCCCTGTGGGTTCTTATTTATTCTTTTATTGACACAAAAAGAAGCACCAGCCTCTCATACCCATAGCACAGTGAGTTCTGTTTGTCATCCCTGGAAATGATGTCACCCGTGCAGCCACTCTTTAGGACAAGCTCCAGAATTCCTGCTGGGACACTTTATTTGAAGGAAAAGGGGTTCTGGGTTGTTCCACCACCACAGCAACTTATTTACCTCATGTTTGAGCTGGGATTTGCACAAATTCTGTCATCACACCCATGTTGTTTATCATACATCGCATTTCTGTGTTGTTTTCCTCCTTCGCAGGGCACATCCAGACCGCCGGAAGTGCTGCATTCCTGAACTCACTCCTGGAGAGAAGGAAGGAGCCCCTGGGCCTGCTCCCAGCCTTGTCCAGCACCGAGGCACTGGCAGAGTGACCAGGACTGGGGTATTTATTGTAAACCCCTTCCGGAGTGCTCTGGGATGTGCTGCAGGCTGCAGGAGCCTCAGGGAAATCAGTTGTTCCGTCAAGCACCGTGACAAAGTGAACCTGTAAAAACTCTGCCCCACTCTAAAACATTCTGTAGCATTTCTCCTCAACTTGTTCTTCCTTTGGCAGCTTGGCCTTGTTCCAGCATTTCTCCTCATCAGTTCGTTGTTCCTTTGGCTACTTGTCCTTGTTCCACTGTTGAAAGGAAATGCCCAGTTAGCAACAGACCTTGTCTGTCATTGTGTTACCTGTGCATGAGAAAACTGGGTGCTCATGTGTTTCAGGAAGTTCCTAAAGATGAGAATATCCACTGATTATCTCCATTCCCTGTACTGGGGGAGAACATCCCCCCTTTGGGAAGTCTAATTGTTGTAGCTGAGGAAATGGTGGATAACTGAGCTGGGGCGGGGCTGAGCTCACACAGCTGCATTTTACCTCTCAGTGAAGCTTCAATTTTACTTTGTAATCAACCACGAGTAACCAAGTAGCAAAAAAAGGCTTTACAACCCTCCTTGGTCACAATCTAAGGTTATCCTGCTGCTTCCTGGCTGCTTATGCCAGAGATTCTTCCAACTCCTTCCTCCTTCCAAGCCAGCTCCCACACCAAAGGCAGAGCCATCGAGGGATGGCACCTCCAGTGCAGGAGAGCAGAGCCAACATCCTCCTTTTTTCCGTTCAGCATAATTCCTGAGGTCTGCAGGATTCAGAGTGCCCTTTCCATGGTCCAATAATCCCTTTAAAACTTGCACGGGGTTATTACCTTGAAATAAGGCTTCAACTCACAGTTGGCTCAGAGAGCTCGGGCCTACTCTGGGTTTGTGTCCGTGGACAGCAGCGTGTGGTCAGTGAGGGTTGGCTTTGCACCTCATGTCCAAAAAATGTCCCATTTCCTTCTGGTTCTCTCCGTCCCTCCCACGTGTGACCAGCGCTGGAGAGCCCCTTCTTATCCTTTAAAAAAACATTGCTGTAGTGGCTGGATGATGTTTTGGCAATTATTTCTCAACTTTGTCAATAGAATTTCCTTAAAACATCCCCAAAAGCTCCTGCAGTTCAGGGCCTGCACTGCCTGGGGCCGTGTGTGTGTTTTACCCAGCCAGGCGTGTGCTGCACGTCGGACCCAGAACCCCAAACAGATCCCATGAGCGATGCTGCTGTTGTCTAATTGCTATTTATTTTAGTCATTCCTCATCTCCCCACAGGCATTATGTGAAAAATGCATTCCACATCAACCCAAACTTCGACATCTGCTGGACTGGACTTAAAAGGAGTGAAGAAATGAGTGTAAACCAATCTCCCCAGCAAATCCCAGTTGGGGAGCGCTCGCTGCGCCGGGCAGGTGCAGGTCCAGATAACATTTCTGGCATCTATTTAAACTGAACAATGTGCACAACCAGATAATCTCAATGTAAATAATCCACCCTGGGTGGCTGTGCAGCCCTGTGTGAGCCAGGCTTGCTGCTGGGTGGAAAATGAGCTGGAGGTTCTGGAGGTTCTTCGCTAACACTGACTGGGCTCTAAGGCTGGAGGAAGCTCTGCAGTGCAAGGAATTATTCCAGCACTGGATGTGTTTTAGTTGTTTACAAACACTTTCCCTCTTGGAGCTGCCACAGTTGGGGACATTTTTGTCATCCACAACGAGGCTTCCTCTGAAGTCAACCCCAGCTCCAGGATAAAAAGGCCTCAGCTTCAAACCCAGCCTTAACACAGAGGGCTCTGGTAACATTTGCTTTTTAGGTCACCATTGCAGTTTAGTTTTGGCATGTAATGATGTAGGAGCAGTTTTTGTATAAACCAGTTGCTTTTCTCTTTCCTTCTCCTCAACTCCACCCCTCCAGCCTCGTGAATCCCCTGCATCTCAAGTCCTTGTGTTAGGTTGAAAAAGTGCAGTAAAATGATTTCTACCTTTTTAGCAGAGAAAATCCAACATAAACACACAAATGCTTGAATGTCCTTTCTAGCACTGCAGTCCTGCTTCTCAAATAAACTGATTTTTACACCTAGAACTCTGAGCACCAAAATGATAAATGTGTTCAGTGTGTGGCTGAACACTCACACGCTCAAGCTTTGGGAGTTTTTAATTAATAAAAACGGTTTTGCACTTCAGTAGCTGTGCAGTCCAACTGGGAAAAGGGTCAGTAACTGTTTGTAGGGAATTGTGTTGTTCTCATTTGCGCTCTGCTCTGCCAGGCCTGCAGAGCTGGGGGTGTTGTACGTGGAGGGTGCCCCAGCCCATTGCTTTGCAGGATGAGGAGGGGTTACCTGAACCAGGCAGAGTTGATACAACCTGGCTGTAACCTCTGGAGCTGGAAATTAAACCTTTATTGATCTGAGAAGAGTCTGGAACTGACTGTGCTGGTCTCAATCAAGAGTCTTGGAAGAACAGCATGAAACTTGTACAGGAACAAACAGCAAAGGTGGTGATGGACAACAGTGAGTTACAGCATACCTGACAGCACAGCAGTTCCTAAATGTGGCATTTTTTAGGGAGATAAAGTGGTGCACCCAGCCCCTGCTGCCCGTGCCCCTCACACACCTCAGCTATTCAGGCTGTTACTGTGTCTTTGACCCCCTCCTGCACCCGGCTTTTGCCTCTGAAACAGCTGGGGCTGTTAAGAACCATTTCCAGTTCCACACAAGGTGGATCGGGTGACTCTCACTTTATCACCCCCCGAGGCCACCTCAAGGACAAAGAAAAGGGATACACTCAAAACTAATGTTTGGGTATGGGGGGAAGGATGGGCCCGGGCTCCGGGGCTAATTAGACCCTGAACTCCCCCTGCTTCCATCCACCTTCATTTTCCTTGTCACATGTTACAGGCTTTCCGCAAGGCTGACAAACCTTCAGGCAGCCTTTGCCCCCATCCTGCCTGGAGGGAACACGGTGCTTTTGGGATTTCACGGCCTCTGGAGACAAAGACTCCTATTTTTGTGTCCTGATACACATCGATGCCACTCGGCCTACACTCCAGAAAGAAAGGCCCTGCTGTGGGCAGAGCTCTCGCATGCCAGAGCTGAGTCACACCCGCAGAAAATCCTAAATACTTGTGAAAATACGGAAGTTTGGTTGGTTTATAGCAAACTGTTACAGTGTAGGGATATTGCTGAACTGCTCACCCCCAACATCCTTTGGTTACTACTCCAGAGCACCTCTTCCATCCTGATGGAGCTGCCAGGGGTGCAGTGTTGGCTGGGGGTACTTTTTCCACAACAAGTAAGACTGGAAAAACTGCATAAATACACTGAGCTCGTAGGCAGTGCGGTGACAGGGCTCATAACTGACACACTTGGAAGTTCCCAGAACAGCTGATTCACACACTAACGCTGAGGGCAGTGACAGCCTGGAATGTGACAGGGGAAGCCTTTAAACAACGACAGGGTGCCTTTTTTTTGTGTGTATATATATATAGATACAGCAGAAAAAGGAGAGACTGACTCCTAATTAAACCATATGACCCTAAATTGCTTTATGATTTATTTTCTTACTCCATGCTTTGTTATGTTTATAATTACTCAATCAATTTGTATTCTCTGAATTATTGGCTTTGGAGGCTGGGGAGAAATCGCAGAGTTGAGTTCAGTTTACATCTGCAAATTGCTGGGCAATAAGGGGGGGTTGCTGTGGGTGTGGGGTTTTTTGTATTTTCCTCATATCTCCTTTCAAACTGCACTGCAGCACCTCAGCTTTTATGGCAGTAGAACCAAGAGTTTTGGCTTTTCAGTGCTGTTAAAGAGAGAGTTGTGGAGTCCTGAGGCTGCAGGAGTTTTACAGGAACGTCAGAGCTGCTGCCCCCAGCAAAGGCAGAAACCTACGGATGGGGGACAGTGACTGATGGCACAAACCAAGTTTGTGTCATAAACAATTCAGCACCACAACGTCAGTGCTGCCAGGCACGACTTTCTACTTTACTTTGCTCATGCTGGGAAAGGAGTGAACTTAATGCTACTTTTGCTAATACAGCAAATATGGGTGAGTTTAGCATTAATTCAAAATTTGGTCCTTTATTAGGCATTTTAGGTTTACAAACGGTAACAAAAGTATAACACTTCTGAAGAAAACAAATCAAATCACATTTCCAATGGTCTTCAAAATATTTCTCCTCGAAACCAGTCTTTGATTGTTTTGTGTCGAAATAAGCAAAAGGTGTTTCCTGGCTTGCCTTAGGTCCCAGCACTCGTGTCCATCACCAGCAGGTTCACCTGCAGCACTGGCACCACTCCCTGAACACACTCAGTCCTTGAGCCTCACAGGTTCATTAACTCATTTTCTTCTGACTTCTATTCTTGGAGTCCCACAATATAACAACGTTAAAATACACCAAAAATAACAGGAAGTGGAAGCAGGAAACAACGGACACGGATACAGGGAATAAATCCGGCAGGCGCTGGGGAGGAGGCACTGCAGCACTCAGGACAGACAGGACACCCATCAGGGACAGGGAAAGAAGGAACTGGAAGATAAGGAATGATGTGTTAGGTGATGCAGCACCTCAGGCAGGTCAGCTGTTACCTCAGCACTCGGGTGCTCTGCACTCTTCAACGTGGCACCAAAAAATGACAGCCCCCTCCACAGGCAGATACTTGAGTACTGGGAAAAGCTGCAAATTAGAGGTAAAGGAATAAAACTTCCTTACCAGGCTCCTGACAATCCTGGGAAGGGACTTAAACCAGGACACGTATCCCTTCAGGGAAAGGGAGAATGCCTTCAGCTGCAGGTCCTCTGCTGAGGTCTTCTCCAGGATGGAGAAGGAGGCCAGGCACACGGCCAGGAAGGCGGGCGTGGTCACGGCGTAGGCCAGGAGCAGCCCGTCCTTCAGCAGCAGAGGGAGCATGCTGGGAATGGGATCACAGTCCCAGTGGGATTCAAACAGTGCAAAGAGAAGAGGAAAAACAGGGAGTATGTTTATCCTTACTGGAATTAGGGAAGAATGGTTTTCATTGAATTACAGAATGGTTTGGGTTGGAAGGGACCTTAAAGTTCATCCCATCCCACCCCTGCCATGGGCAGGGACACCTTCCACTATCCCAGGGTGCTCCAAGCCCCGTCCAACCTGGCCTTGGACACTTCCAGGGATCCAGGGGCAGCCACAGCTCCTCTGGGAAACCTGTGCCAGGGCCTCACCACCCTCACAGGGAAGAATTTCTTTTTAATATCTAAACCCACCCTCTGGCAGTGGGAATTCATTCCCTGTGTCCTGTCACTCCATCCCTTGTCCAAAACCCCTCTCCAGCTCCGTTAATGGTTTCCCACTCACCTGAAAGTTGACACAAGTAGAAACCACGTGGCCATGAAGGGGATTTCATTGATGAGTAAGCAGACTGGGCTGGAATGAAGAGAAGAAAAACAGGCATCAAATATTCCCTAAGCAAACACTTTCAGGTCCATGTAGGACATCCACATGTCCTGGGGACTGTCCCCACAGCCATGAGGGAGAGGACAGGCCACCTGGCTGTACTTGCACGCCTTCATTTACCAGTTAGATAGAAAAGCAAATGTGCAGACTTGTTAAAACCTGATATATTTGTGAGAGCAGCATGTGATAAGGAGATGAGGAAAAGATCAAAATATTTCCACAGAAAAATAATTTACTTACACTGACACTAGAAGAATAGATTTTTCATGGACTTGAAAGGAGAACAGGAAAAATGACAAGGCACAAGTAACCTTAGGAAAGGAAATCAGATGTGTTAGTCTTGTGCCTGCAATGCAAAGCACTGCTCAGTGTCTGCTGGCACAGGCTCTGTGTGAAGGCAGGAGCTAAACGAGCTTCTAATTAACTGCTACATTTCCTCCAGTGCCACTTCCAGCACCCAGAGCAGCTCCCGGACCCACCCACACGGACCAAACCCACATTGTGTGAAAGTTTACCCAGAATTAGTCAGAAAGTTCTTCATGTGGAGCCCTCACTCTTGCTCAGCTGCACCGACAGGAGCATTCCCAACAAGGAAACACAATATTCACACACACAGGCACTGGCAAACCCACAAAAATGCTAAGAACTACCCACGTTTTTGACACAAAATTTTGCTCATCACGAACAGCCAATACAAAAAGCAAACAGATTTTTATGCCCCCACCAGATAAAAAGATGCTGTAAAACATCAGTCAGTTCCTAGAAAGGATAAATGTTGGGTTTAGGCAATGCTGTGATAACACAGAAGTGAAAAAAATAAATTATCTTGTAACTCTTGAAACTTTAGAACCAGCTCCATATAATTTTGATTTCCAGGAGAACTCAATTTTTGCATGGAAGTCATGGCATTGTGCTTCAATTCAATGATATCACTAAGAGAAGGCAAACATTTTGGAAAATACTATCATTTTATTGTCAAACCACTAATGAGCTCACAATGTCCATTTTGGGACTTTTTAATTGAATTTTGCAGCCAATGAAGTAAGAAAAACTGGCACTTTGGAAGCTAAACAAAAAGAGGAGAAATCCCAACTCCTACATGAGGCTTTAATGTGTATGGAATCTTCTAAAGACTCTTCAGAGGAAGCTAACAAAAACACAGTGTTAACTAAAGAAAACTGAGGTTAAGGAACAAGTCTGGGTTTAAGGGACAGGCCAGACCCTCTGGATTTGTGGAAATAAAAGATTTTTTAACTAATTCCCTCAGTCATTCATGGCACACACAGCTCTGTGCTCTGCAGCAACTGCTGTAGGAACTGCTGGTCACACTCCAGTGCTGGTGGTGGACACAGAACAAGGAGCAATGAGAAGCAAACACTCACCAGAGCAAATTTAAACCCTCGGAGGGAAGGCTGGACAGTCAGCTTGATACAGGCTGGAAGCAGGCTCAGGAATGTTACAGCAAAACTAAAGGATTTGGTAAGAAAAACAGTTTTAATACATGAGTAACTACATCCATTAACACTTCACTCTGTAGAGCTGCAGTTGAATTCTTCATTTAGTCAAGAAGCAGAACTGGGAGCTCTGACTTCTAAGAGCACTGAAAGAGGCAATTCTCTGAATTTGTAAATTTTAACTCAGCTTAAATCACTCTATAAACAAGCAGGAATTTTTCAGTCATAAATATTCCTGACAGCACTTGGGGAAAACCTCACCCCTTAGGAGAAAAATACAGTCTAGGAAAATACACAAATTGCGAAAATTGACTCCTCTTGCAAAAAAATAATGCAGACAAAAACTCCCTAAAGCACTTCAGTTATGTCTTACCTGAGTTTGAGCTGAGTTCGAGGTGATATTATATTCTTTATCTTTATAAGGACACTTAGACTGCACCAAATATTGGCTACTTTATCCTGGAAGGAAATAAAAAGGTAATCAGTGATAATTATATGCAATTACACTTATGTTTGTGACAACAAAGGTTTGGGAGGTGGGGATTGTTGGGTTTCTACCATGAGAGTGCAAAAACCACTTGCAGATGTACATTGTATTCTTAGATGGACTTGAGATTACTCTTGAGATTAAAAATGGAAAATTTCAAGAGACCCAATTAAAATATGCTCTAAAATGAGAAACAGTTCTTCAGCACAAGAGACAACTACTTAACTCCTGAAACCACACATTTTGTGAAATTAAGGCTCTGAAAGGGTGTCCCTGAGTGAACACTGGCACACGTGAATCCCTTTGCAGACATGAGGACACCCTGGGTGCTGCCACATTTCCTTCCCTACCTGCCTGTAGCTGAGCTCACGGCTTGCCAGCCAGGACAGAGTTAACCTCTAATAAATCAAGAAGTCTAAAGACATTAGCAGTTGTGCTAGGATCACTTTCAAAATTAAATTTGTAACTCCAGCTCTCATGCTCGTGAAACTCATCCCCAGACAGCTGCTGGAATCACAGCTGTGTGGACATAACACCACCAAGGGACTGCACCAACAACTGAGCCACCTCCCTCCCGTGCTCACCAGCACCACGGGATATGCCGAGGATTCCAAGGGAGCAGAGGGTTTGGCAGCACCAGCAAGCACCACTTCACAGCCAGGCTGATTTTCCAGCCATCAGCATGTGTTATACTGGGCTGCAAATGGGGACCCAGAACCTGTCACACCCCAGGCCAAGTTCCTGAGCGTTGCTTACGTGGACAAATTCTCGTTTTATCTCCATTAGCATCCAGCAAGTCACTCCTCTGAGCAGCTCAGAAAATATCTGGGCTAATATTAGACTAAAATCCTTCAGCTCTTCTGGGCTCCTTGGTTATTGTCATTTACAGATTTTATTTTTAAACTTGGTATTGAATAAAAAGTGTGGTGATCAAAATGATTCCTTCGTAAATTCCAAATCTCAAGGAAAATGTCATTTTTTGGGGGGGGATCTGTGTGAGGGGGGTTCTTTTTTGGAAAGATTGTTTAGTGTTTGTTTGTTGGGGTTTTTTTGTAATAAACTTGCAGAGAATACACTAAGTACACTTCCACTGCCTTTGGTACATCAGCATTAACTTTTGAAGAAAAAAGTGGCAGCTGTGATATTAATTACATCTAAAAAAGATTAAAAGAATAATTAAGATGAATCAAACTAGGTAAAGAAATTTGCTTTAATCCCTGGGACAACAAAACCTGGAAATTCAAAGCTTCATTTTATTGGTTAAGCTTGAAGTTGAAATCTACTGTAAAAGTGTAATATTGAGTCCTGCCCTAATTAAGCAAAACAGCAACAACTCCCTGTGACTTGGGAAAAGAAACCCTTTCTTTTATCCCAAAAATTTTATCCCAAACTTTATCTAATGGCATTGCCATTAGATAAATGAGTAACTGAGTTACTGGATTAAGGCTCAGCACCTTTGCAGCATGGACGTGTCCACAGCCTGAGCAAAAACAAAAGCAGAACTGGCCTAAAACATTTGGAAAACATCATAGAAGCTGGCACAAGGTGAGTCAAAAAGGAAGTTCTAGGCTGTATCCAAAACACAATTTTTAATTTTTTTTAAATAATTAATTCAATTGAAAAGAGCTGAGCAGAACCAAAGCCAGGCTGAAGCTGTTAACTTTCAAGGTTACATCTTCTGACACTGTCAATTACTATGGAATCTATTTCAATGGAAAAATGTATGGATTGAAGTATGGGTTTGATGATGGGATAAGTGTTGTCTACTGGTATAATATCCTGGAAGATGCCAGCTGAGCTGGGGTTAAACACTGGATTAAATAACTGGCAAGAAACGGCTGCTGAAGAAGCCGTCTCGAATTACTCGTCCTGTGGTGTGTCTCCCACATGAAATCCCTAAAGGTCACGCTGAAGGTTTCTCCAGGGATCTAAGAATACAGGACAGGGCAGTGGGGTGGGGAGAAGAAAACATGCATGCCTCAAACAAGCCTCTGTCAATGGGAAAGAGTCTTCTGAGTACTTGCATGATTTGTTCCACGTCGGTGGCGAACGGGAGCCAGCAGGCAGCGAAGGACAACACCACTGTCCCTGCCAGTTTAGTTAACAACACCAACCTGCAACCAGGACAAGACAGCACATCACAAAAACAGTCCAGCAGGAATATGTCACAGATCTCAACAGGAAACGCTCATGTTGTAGGACAGGAACACACGACACGAGGTCTGTTCTGCAGAACTGAATTCAGGAATGCCCACGTGCAGATAAGGACAATCCCACTCTCCATGCCAGGCTGCCCCAGTGGGTTCCTGAGAAAGATAAAACACTTTGAAGCCACTTACCCTTTTCCTTTCAGTCCCTTCTTGAAGCACTTTCCAAGTAAATAGCAAAAAAAGGGCAGAGAATGGTAGAGCTCCATTTGCTTATAATTTAAGGCCAAGGAAAAGGCCACTGAGCCCAGGAGGTCCCAGTCATAGGACAAACAAAGGACACCCCACAAGGCAAGGCCAAGGCTCACTGAGTTGTATATGGTTTTTTATGTCAAGGACAAGAGACACTTCTCAGTTCTGCAAGTCAGTCATTAATGCCCTGAGGGACAAGCATAAATAGCTGGTAAATTGAGTTTTTCCAAGTTAGTTTTAAAAACACATTGCCAGTTGTAGCTATGTTGTCCACAGAAAGAAAAAAATTTTACTTCCATTTGAAGTGTAATTTTTGTATTTCCAAGGCTTGACTCAGACTTTGCATAGATAAATATAAGGGCAGATTATGTGTGTGTTAATTACACCTGGAATGTACATTCAAGCTTTTGGTGACAGTGACAGTTCTCTGCAAGTGCCAGTTCTCTTCCAGCTCCCAAGGTATGTGCAGAATATTCAAATAAGTCAGTGTTTAAATTATATAAAATTTAGTTCAAGGACTCCTGAGGTTTTTGTGATTCTGCTACACTCACAACACACCCTCATCCATGAGCAGTTCCCTGAGCTGCTAATGCTGCTCAAACAATGAATAATAGTTGCTGAAAGCAGTGTTACTGCCTTGCGACTTTGAACACAGGTAACTCCCAGCACAGTCAATTCTGAAGAGACTCAGCTACACTTACTATTACATTGCAACAAAATATTAGTTTTGATTTTTGCTTGCTTTTTGAAAAAATGAGATAAACCAGTAAGACACAGAATCCTAGAACGGTCTAAATTGGAAGGGATGTTAAAGCTCATCCTGTTCCACCCCTGCCATGGGCAGAGACACCTCCCACTATCCCAGGTTCCTCCAAGGCCCATCCAGCCTGGCCTTGGACACTTCCAGGGATCCAGGGGCAGCCACAGCTTCTCTGGGCAAACTGTGCCAGGGCCTCCCCACCCTCACAGGGAACAATTTCTCCCTAACCTCCAACATAAACCCACCCTCTGGCAGTGGGAAGCCATTCCCCCTTGTGCTGTCACTCCAGGCCCTTGTATTTCTTGTATTGTCAGAAATGTCACAATATTTTGTTTTCCCTCTGTCAACATAAGTAGCTGTGACAACACATTCAGATTTTGCACATTGCTCTCAGCCCACTCACATTTCCCACTCCAAATCCCCAGGTATATTTGACATCTCATTGATTTCACATCAACAGACTCACACCAACAGGCCCTGATCTCGCCGAGGTGCAGCAGCTCAGGTTAAATAAATCTTTGACTTCCTGGAGCTGCTCAGAGGGTGACGTTGGTCACGTGAGAGTGGCAGGGCTGGAGCAGCCCAGAGCACCCTGGGCAGTAAATCTGCACTAAATCTCTGCTTCCACAGCAGCTGCTCCACCTCCAGCACCCCAGCATGGGGTGACCTGACAGCATTTCCTTGTCACGAACAAACCCAGTATAAAACCAGAATTCTCATTAAAAAAGACCCAGCTGTGAGGTGCCTACCACCAGTATGGACCAGTCAGCCCTGAACTGCCTTCACTGAATTGCAAAGCCGTGACTGAATGGAGGTTTTACAGAACTGAACATTTCCCACAGCTACACCTGACACTCCTCTGCCATCCCAGGAAGATCTAAGGTGCTTCCCTCTCCAAACACAAATCACGGGAGCACAACCCATCATTCTTTTCACTGTCACAGCACCATTGATGTTGTCTGCAATAAAGTGACTGGCAGAAAGATGAGCTTGAGGCATGGAAAGAATGATATTCATGTGAGGATTGATTTGTGCCAATATCAATAATTTTTACCTCCAATATGTTTCAGACTTACACTACCCTTTGATATCTCTGTTTGGGGTGGGCAGCACCCCCTCAGATGACTTTGAATACAGAAATAACCTTGTGTTCAGCCAACAGCTAAGGAGCAGTGCTATTCCAGAAACAGGAACTCATTTCAGTGCAGAACAAGGATACTGGAAGTGCCCATGGTCAATAAGAATGAGGCCTGGATAAAGCAGTATGCAGAGAGCACTGGAAACCTGGAAAGAAGGATCCAAAAAGAGAGGGGAAAAACAATTATTCCAAAATTAGACATAAGAACTTCTACTTCTCCAGTACAAAAGGTGCGTCCTATATGTAGGAATCTCATTCTCTACACATGATCACCTGTCAGTAACATTTTGACGAATAAAAAAGGGTAAAGATTTGCCATAAATGAGAAAATACTGAATATTGCCTGCCCTTAACAAACAGCTCAAAGATCACCCACACCTACCTTCAACCACCCCAAAAATCAGGAGACTTATTATTCCAAAATGTATTGAATCTCCTGTAAGGAGTGTTCGAGATAAAGCAGTTCCCAGAACCCCTTGTGACACACAATAATTTATTTATTTATTTTTTTACTACTCAAGTAATAAATTCAGGAAGAAATATAATTCACAAGTTCATGGCTCCTAAACTTAAGAGCATCTTGTTATTAAAAGCATTAAAAGAATTGCTGTAAGATAAAATAATGGCTTTTTACATCTTTTTAACTGAAAAGCCTATAATAAGAGCTATGCTGATTGCATCAGTTTTACATGGAAGGCATCAGGGTGTTCTAGGTGGTAATTAACTCAGTGTTACATTTCTGCTCTGTTCTAACAGTGTTTTCTTTGTTTCATTTACACGCACAAGGTACTTGCCTTCTTTTTAGCAGATGTTTCTTTCAAGGAAAAACAATATAAAATAACTGCAGGAATATAAACCAGCAAATCAGCAACAAACACTGAAAAATAAAGATTAACTTTCCATTAGAATCCTCCCACAAGGAGGAGACAAAGAAAAAACACAGGCAAATAAACATCAAAATATCAGAATAAACTGGGCAGTCCCACTTCAAAGGACAAAAAGAAAAAGGTCTACAGAATTTGATCTTGTTAATGTTTCTAAGGCTCATTTCTGATGTCCCAAAGCTGCTGCTTCCACGTGTTCAGCTGTCTTGGCTCCTGGCACAGCCTCAGTCACACTCTAGTTCCTCACATGCCAAAAGCAGGGCAGGCATTCGGAATGCCAAAGAAATCAGCCACGGCTGGATCCAGCCAGGTTGTTGGATGGGACAGAGTCTGGGGGCACCATTCAGCAGGTCCAGATTACAACAGTCTCTGTGTGAATTAGCAGTGATGTGGATAAACAGACTAAAAGCAGGGATTTGGCTGTGATCACCTGCCCACAGCAAGGATTTGTGAGGGAGTGGACAAGAAAACACAACCAGCAGCTCCACCTGCCCAGGATATGTCCAGCAGGTGAGGAGTGTTGTCTGAAAAGCTTCAGAAAAACCTCAGATTGTTTCTACAAACCAGTTTTAAAAATGTGCAGTGGTTCCAAGAGGGAAAGCCTGTGTTTAAATGTATCAGTTATTCAGTCATGAATTGTTTGGCCAGCTTAAGCCACAACTAAACAAATACAGACAAGGTGTTAGCAAAACAAATACACTAGTGCTTAAAATAAAGCTGCCATTGACCACTCTGAATTATTTTAATGCATTCTTCTAATGGCTACTGTTAAAAAGGGTTTATCAGCTCTCCAGATCCATCAGTGTTTTGTCAAGTGAGTTGATTTCAAAATTAATAAAGACCATTTCAAGGGTAATTAAATTCTAGTGATTTTTATTTTTTTTTCAATTCAATCAATTACCAGAGAGCAGACTGAGATGTTTGTGCAGTACAGAAAAGCTATTGATGAACAACAAATTCTGCAGTTTCAGAAGCATTTTGTGTTAGGCAAAGTAAAAGATATTTAAAATGAAAGAAAAGAGCAACAAGATAACAAAAGTTCATTGGCCACATTGTTTGCTGTCCTACTGATACAGCTACAAAATTATGCTACAAATTTTTTTTCTGCATTTGTTTTATCTTTTTCTTTTCAGAGGCAATTCAAAATAAGCAAATGGTCAGAAGAGTGCCAGACAAATTTAGAATACAAGTGGTAAAACAAATTTTTACTTTTTAGCTAACAGTAATAATATCAAGTAGCTCTCCCTTTGAGATCAAGTATCCAGCTCATAATGAGCTCTGACACCTCAGGTTGCTGTTAGGTCAGGAAATGGCAGCCTACATGTAAAATAATTTTACAATAAAAAATAAGTTAAGCTAAAAATAAAAAGACTATTTATTACAATGGAAGGGAAAATAAGAATATTATTTTCAAAATTAAAAAATGGGTCTACGCTACAAAAAGTAGCTTTGTTTTGGGGTTTTTAATGAATCAATTGGGTTGAAAACTTGTTTCCATATATTTGTCAGCTTCACAAATGATGGCAGAAATAACACAGGAGTTTGGTTCATGAATGGACCTGCAAAGCCACTCAAGTCAAAAACCTGAGAATAAACCAGTAAAGACAGAGAAGCTGCATATTAAAGATGCTGAATTAGTAAGCAAGACAAATCTGCAGGATCATCCTGAGGAAATATAATTTTCCTACCTGTTGTACGCATAAATAACTTATGTGGCTGACTCTCATACCCCCGAGATGTGTGCAGAGCAATCCAATCAGGATTTATTAACTTTGCACTGTAAAACAAAGTACAGACACATCAAAATGGAGACAGTTCTCATTTCCCTTTACACTCCTTTCAGCAATAAAGATGACATGCACAGGAGCATATTCCAAGAATTAAGATGAATGAGGAGAAATATTTCAAAGAGCAATAGTGATCAATGAAAGCTTTTCCTCACCACTAGATCAGTTTACACTATAGACTGGTTCACAATTAAAAAAAATAACCTTTGGAAACAGTAAAAATGGAATACAATATTTATTAGGACGAGATAACCACCTCCAGTCTGGTTCCACAGACTTTAAAAAAAAACAATTGTAAATACCTTTCATGCTTAAGTATTAAATATAAACCATTTACAGTTCACATAGATGCCCCACATAACTCTGCCTGTGCACTTTAACCTACATTCTTATTCCATAAGTCTCATTCCAACAGCAGTAAAGCCCTTGTGGAAAAAGTATTCCAATAACAGAATTCTATTTACATGATATCCAGTCATCAAATGTCACTTGGGCTCTCCACACATGAGAGCTTTCCCAGGCAATGCACCATATTCCTACAGCAATTTTCCCTTTGCATCACAGATCCAACAGAGGCTTATTGGGAAAGCTGAATATCCAAGTCACAGCTAAACCTGCTAAAATGTACAGACATGGCCAAAAGGAGAAGGTAGCACAGAAGTGTTTAAAACACTGAACTTACATGTAAGCACACACAAAACTGTGGTAGGCAGTGAGAGGTGGATAATCAAGGCCCCAGTACAAAAGGTTGTTATCACTGGTATTGAAGTACCTAGAAAAAATTAAATTAAATTTAAAGAAGACTCTACATTTCCACCTTGGTTTTGACCCAAGGAAAAGGTTGAATATTAAATGCATTCAAAATCCAAAATAGAAGGTAGCAACTTCTATATCTGCTTAATTTCACTTCACCTTAAAAAAAATCTCAAGCAACAAAATAACAGCAAAAGTGATGCAGAGTTCACACATTTGTGGTTGCAAAACAGGTTAAAATAAAGCTGCTAAAGCTCACTTCAGGGAGAGGAAAACTCCTTGTTCTACCTCAAAACTCAGGTGGACCACGTGAAAGGAAGGAAAAGGATTTTCCCATTGTGATTATGTTGTGTCAGTATTTCTGTGGAAGGCTGGCAGCAGTTAAAATTAAGTCACCTCTTCCAAATGAGAACAGAGGGTTTTGTCCAAGGAAAAGTTACAATCAGGCATCAGCCCCTTTCTGAGACACTGACCAGTCTGCTCCAACTGCCACGGGGCAAGCTCTTGGCTTTTCCACTCTCTCTCTTCAAATGCAGCCAATTTTTGACATTTATTATAGTAAATGATATTTCTTGAATTCTTTATGAGCTGCCTGAAGTGTCTTATGGACTGATGATAAATCATATTTCCTTGAGTTGCATCCCTGCTTCTTATTCTACAACTCAAGATTGCTCATGCCAAGGCAGTGCAGATTCTTCATGCGGAATGTAATAGTTTGCAACTTTCACAGAACTTTCCAGTTTTGGGGGTTTATTTTTTTAATTTTACCTTTCATAAACTCATATAGTTTCAATTAAAAAAAGAAAAACAACCCCTATATCCAGTAATATTTAGTAAGGAAGCTTTCAGAGTTTTGATTAGCAGTAGAGTAAGAAAGGATGTTCTTAAAGCAGCCTTTAGTAAATAATGTCAAGTCTCTAAAGAATAATATAAAATAGAAATATTTCAATTCTAGAATGCAATCCCTTGCATGTCAGCCAAGATGTGCTCTTCCAAAAGCCCAAGACTGAATATGACCTTGGTGTAGAGAATCAATTCCCAAAGAAGACCAAAAAAACCTTCTATTAGCAATATAAAATTACATCAATTCTAAAAATAGAGAGCAAATACAACAAGACCAAGGTGCCCACCTGGCAACCCAGGAGCTAAACCCAGCCAGCACTAGTGTTAAATCTGGCCCCTGGGAATGCCTGGAAATAATGGCTGCTATAACTCCTAATTTTAAGTAGATATAGTTCAGTGTGGCAGAGTGGATCAAAGCTGCCAACTCCATTATTATGTAATATCTCTTATCCCAACTCTGGCACAGGGAGGGTTTGGATACCCCAGAAAAATGAAGAATAGAAATGATAATAAAGAAACAACAGGATGATCTGAGGTGTCTATAAAGAGTCATCTGCGGAGTTCACATATATTTAAAGAAACACAATTGAATTAATATTCTATTTTGTCATATTAGTCTGTTCCCCAACAGATAACCCAGGAAAATTAGACAAACACAACACCACTATCCCTGCAGGAAGGTGACCTGGCGTTCCAAAATACTCCAATTTGTGTTGTAGCACATATAAGGACTAAGTAATTTCTGCCATTTCTTGCAAGCTCCAGGAATAATGCAAAAAGAAATAAAATATTTGGAATAATTTTCCTTCTGTGTTAAGCGATCTGTACAAACGAAGCTCACCACCCTTATCTCCAGATTCCAGGCACCCACATCTAAAAATCCAGCAGGAACATGGGTGTGAACAATGGGCTCAGAGGTGTAAAATATAATGAGAATTTTGTTGCATTCACCCTGTGCAAGCTGAGCTGCCCCAGCACTACATACCACTGCCTGATGGGTAAATTGTAAGTAATTTCTTGCCAGTGCCTCTGAGCCTCGTAGTCTCCATACATGGGTGGTTTTCCTGCACCTACAAAGAGAGGACACAGCATTTAGGAAATTATTTGGTTTATATAGATTGCTTTCCCCCAGTTATGTATTGCATATTAATATATTACTAATTTTGTTCTCCATTTCTCTATATTTGAGAGCAAATAGAGATCTCATCATGTAGTCTAACAGGGAAGGAAAAAAAAAGTTCTGTATTCTTTTGGCTTTCTGGATATTTCTGCAATAGCATTTATCAAGATATTCTGCTGTAAAGAACTGCTTCCTCATCTGACAAAAAAAAAAAAACCATTTCCAAGTCGAGATGAAAAATGTGGCCCTTTCCCTGAAATAAGAAAATGCACATAATGGACATGTTACACTGATTTTGTGGGAACTGCTACACTCTCTTGGTATATGATAATTGTCAATATTCTCACTTGTGTCTCAGCCATCTCATGGTACCTTGCTATTAAAATTAACAATGGAAAAAAAGCTTTATCAATGCAAATACTTCAGATGTCTACTCAAATAATTCCCTCAGTGTAAGCCTAACTCTGATAAAGGCAGCATGTTAAACATCTTCAGAGAGTTTATTTACTCCTATTAACCTGCTTATTGAGAACAGAAACTGGACTGATTGTACTCCCAGTGAAATATGGACATGAGCCAGACAAAGATTTAGGAGCTTCTTTAAAATATAGGAAAGCCATCTCTATTTTTTCACATGACCTATGAGTTCCACGAGCTCAGATATGTACTATTTATTCCCAGAAAGTGGAAAGGATTTATTATCTCTGCTAATTTCTTCATGGATAGTAGAAAGAGCAGATTATCTCCGCTATATGACACACTCAAAGTTTCCCAAATAAGTGAGGTCGCTGGAGCACAGGAGTTTTCTCAGGGTCAATTCTGTAGCTGTAAATTCAATGGAACAAAGAATCTGCCACAGGATTACTGAAATACAAAACAGATGTTATCCAAGTTTTAGAGTGTGTGTTTGTGTGTACATACATATATACGTATATAAACACACACATGTTGTATTTCAACTTCTCAATCTCTAATTAAAAAATATGAAAAAAATTAATTGGCTTCAGAGTGATCAAAAGAGACCTTCATCCAAAGGTTTGATCATTAAAGGCAAATAAAGACTGATCAGGTAGTTTGACAATGCATATTTAGCTTTCACCTACAGCAAGACCAATATACAGACAAACTGAGTTAAAAATTGATAAAAATTGAATATTTTCTTTTAAAAGGGTCACAAATACCTTAAAAGTAGAATCATCTTATTCAGTTTTATTGTCAACCTGGATACAGACATTTTTAAGGGTCTGAAGCTGCCTTTCAATACCTGTGTTTAGCTTTTACTCATTTGGCAGTGCATTAAAAGAATCATGCATTAATCTGTGAAACCAAATTTCTCAATAATTCTCCAAAGCCAGGTCATCAAATGTTAAACCTTACAAAACCAGGTATTAGCTGTCTGCTTTTTCACATAATTCCAGAGGCAGATCCGAAATCAAGCCAGATGGCAAGGAACAACAGGGTGGGAATGATACAGAGATCCAAGGCTGTACAGTAAATGAGGGTAGAATTAAAGGTTTATCACATCTGCAGGAAATCAAAGAGAAAAGAAATAATCCCAGTGGACTCATGTATTTGACAGCTCCAACATTGAGGTTTGTCTTTTTCAGCCAGCCAATGCTCAAAGTTAAGCACGTGCTTTAATAATTTGCTAAACTTGATAAGATTTAGCTTTTCCTATTCCAAAAACAGTTATATGAGCATTGTGTAGGAAATAAGATTTTTAAAATGTGGTTTAAGCTCAGGCATTGTTTTAGACTCTCTTCCACAATCTTCATTGGTTGAAATTAAATCAGCTTACAAACATCTAGTTAGTAACGGGATTCTAAATAAATTCTCTTGCAGTGCAAGAGGAATTCAGTGTTCTGTGCCTAAAGGGTACTTCCGCCTAGAAAGGGGTAAAAGAACCTCAATTACCTACAGATCTCTCAGAAATGGCATTTTGAGAAAGTAAACTCAAAACAAAACAACTGGGCATGCAGATCAGCTTCAAGGAAATTCCTTCAACTAAGTGGAACCCAGGAGTTTCCAGTTTACAATCACCAGAATGCTCCTGAGCAGCTCCAACCACTCGGGGCTGAGGCTCCCAACTGCCTCAACAGAAACCAAGACTGAATGTAACTGAGCTTGTGATTCTTTTGGCTGATGAGGATTGAAAGTAATGGTTCATTTTTTATCTTTTTTTAAATTTGCAGAGAGCAAGCTTTGTGTAAGATTATCCTAAGAGCAGGAATGGCAGTGAGAGGCTTGGAAAGAAACTTGCTCATTCTCTGCAAGCATCCTGACATGGGGAGGAGAAAAACTCATCCATTAACAGAACACAGCTCTGGCTCCTGCTGTAAACAAGCTACAAGGCAGAGTAATTGTTCACTCCACATCACCTTTACACTGTCTTCATTATCACCTGGATTAGCTAAATATAAGTTAAGGTTGTATCTGCTATAGAATTTAAAGGACAATGTTAAGAAAATGTACAACTGGACTGCAATATTCTGCAAATAAAGGCATAGAGGAAAACAGCCATTCATCCATTATTGACCATTTGACCACTCCCAGAAAAAAAGTTGTGGTGTTTCTTCACAGTGTTTTGTTCCAAGCAGCTGGGATGTTAAACACTGCACACTTCAAAAAATAAGAAAAAGGAATTCTTAGGGAAATGGAGCGGCACTAAAATATAACAACAGTTGAAAAAACACATTGCTTTCTATTTATGATTTCATATAAATTAAAAAAAATAAATAAAATGTATTCTAATTTATCAGAAGCTCCATACCTCCCCTTCCCAGGGCAGTGTCAGACTGGGAAGCTGCATTACCTGAGTAGGAGCCAAGGGACACAGCCCAGCGCACGGTGAGTGCCAGTAACACAGAAATTGTCATCAAGCTCCACTTCTCCATGGCTGGACTTTGTGGCAGCCAAAAGGGACCTGAAAAACACCAGAAACATTGTTACAATACCACCCGTGCTTTTGTTCCTTAGGCATTATAGCTACAAAATTCCTAGATTAATAACTCACTAAAAAAAAATAAATTATTTATAAGCACAGAGTTTTAAAAAGTAGTTAAATGTCTCAGGATTAAGTAAATGCCACTTATTTCCTCAGTTAAGAGCACCATAGCCAGATTATGCAAAGTGCAGATCTGGTATAGGTATCACTGTTAGTTTAAACAAAATAAAATATATTTAAAAGTTAATTGGTGTCGAGAGACATTCTCCATCCTTCTACACCAAAAAGCAGGAGGACTTCTCTCCCACCAAGCTTACTTCACCACACTAAGGATCCAGTAACAATAAGAAATGTTGCCAGATCTGTCGAATTAAAGGCCACACGCAGCAAATTCAGAAATCAAGAAACAGTAAAATTATTATGTTGCTATATGCAAAAAAAATGTTTAAACCTAAACAATCAACTATAGAACATGCAAAGAATCAAAATTATTTTAGTCTGAATCAGAAAAAAAGTAAGGAAGAAACTACTCCAGTCTTGACAGTAAAAAAAGGGATGAGCCAAAGACTTTCCTTGCAGAAAGGCATAATTTAAGTGAATTTAATACACTTGTTACTGACCAAAAAACCAAAAACCCCACCCAGCAGCAGCACTGAGCTGCTGTTTCAGTAATAGACAAGCAACATCTAAGGCATGTTTAGGTTGTTCCGCTCAAACTACATCCACATTTATTTACTATTCACAGAAAGGTATGACCCAACACCACCACCAAGGGGAAAGAAGTTAATTGATAATATAAATCTGTGGCAGCAGATCACCATCTATAGGTAGAAAGGTGAACACTGATATTTGCATGTTTTCACCTGTGCTTAAACCACAGGGGAAGTACTTTCATCTAAATAAAAGATACACCTGTCCTTCCTCTCTATCTTGCCAGAACTTTTATTAATTACACCTTCTTAATTCCTACACAACACCAGGCTCACCTACAGACTCCCTCATCCCTGTTCTACTCATTTACTTCTGCCATTCCCTACATTTGGAATAAAATTTTTTTTCTGGGATATTGAGTTTCTTGCTCTCCTCACAAAAGTGGCTCTTAAAATAGTCTTTCCTACTTATTTTTCATGTTTAAAAATTATCCCATACTTCCTAAAACAAAAAGCCACGCTTTTATTAGATTCTAGAGCACAGATGTCTTAATTCTTGATATCCTGTAGGTAATAATGCTAAACAAGGAAGACCTTTTAGGGGATGATAAAGCTGATTAGGTCAATCCCGAACTTTTCACCTTCTGCCTCTGGATGTGCAACACCTGGGTGTCTCTGAAGATCCAACCTGGAAGCATGAGGTGAAAATCACAGCTAAAAAAACCCTAAATGTCATTATCCTTCCACACTGCCTGCGATGAAGATTCAGATGAGTAACACCAACACAGACCACCCACTCCTGGCCACAGGGAAGCTGACAGAACTCAGCCACAGGTGCATTGTCCTGAATATAAGTTGTTTTAAGAGGTGTCAGCACATCTCAGCATCTTCCCCTCCACAAAAGGCACACGCTGAATGAATAATTTAATTTGCTGCAGCAGCACCCATCTGTAACCCTGCTGTCCCCCTAACCCTTGTCTGGAGACACCTTTATTCCCCACATCACCCCCTGCTCTCACATCCCCCTCACCCCGCTCTGCCCGCGCCTCCTCAGAGCCCCCAGGGCGAGCTGGCTCTGAGGGGCTCGCACCGGGGCCTCCCTGCGAGCCCACCCGAGCAGCCCCCGGCCACCTCGCCGCCCCTCAGCCCCCTCCAGCCCCATCAGCCTTTCAGTCCCCTAAGTCCTCAACCCCCTCAGAAGTCCTCAGTCCCTCACCCTCGTCACCCCACAGCCCCCTCACCTCGCGCAGCGCCCGCCGCCCCTTTCAGCCCCCTCAGCCGCTCAGCCCCCGCCGCCCCGCTCAGCCCCCTCAGCTGCTCAGCCCTCGCCGCCCCTCTCAGCCCCCTCACCTCGCCCAGCGCCCGCCGCCCCGCTCACTCCCTCACGTCCCTCACCGGGCCCGGCCGGCGCGCGCGCGCTTCCGCCTGCCGGGCGCTTTCCGGGCGCGCTGTGCGCGTGCGCGGGGCGGGAGCCCGGGAGTGCTCCGTGAATGCTCCGTGGATAGCTGGAGGGCCGGGGCCCCTCAGCCGTGGAGGCGGGACGGGAGAGCTGGAGGTGTTCACCGGGAGAAGGGAAGGCCACGGGGAGAGCTTAGAGAGCCTTTTAGTGCCTAAAGGGGCTTCAGGAGAGCTGGAGAGGGACTTGGGGTGAGTGACAGCACAAGGGGAAATGGCTTGGGAATGACAGAGGATGGGTTAGATGGGATATTGGGAAGGAATTGTTCCCTGGGAGGGTGGGGAGGCCCTGGCACAGGTTGCCCAGAGAAGCTGTGGCTGCCCCATCCCTGGAAGTGTCCAAGGCCAGGTCGGAGGGGGCTTGGAGCACCCTGGGATAGTGGAAGGTGTCCCTGCCCATGGCAGGGGCGGCACTGGATGGACTTTAAGGTCTCTTCCCACCCAAACCGTTCCACGATTCTGTGGCAGATGTAATGTTCATATCTCCATCGCAGTAGTTCAGGGAAGTGGGACAATTTACTAATGGGTGTTATTGAGGAAAAGCACAGTCCTGGCACATGGGAAGACCCAGGTTTTATTCAGGCAATGAATCCAAGTGTGTGGTTGTTTTCACCGAAGGAAGGGAGCAACTGGAAGACTTGTTGTTCGGCTGTGCCAGGTAGCTGGGAAGCAGTTCCTCAGCCTTTACGACTTGGAGATGATATCTGGGAACAAATTTGGCTCATAAAGATCATAGCACAGAATCCCAGGATGGCTCAGGTTGGCAGGGACCACAGTGGGGCATCTGGCCCACCCTCCCTGCTCAAGCAGGGCCATCCCAGAGCACATGGCATGGGATTGTGTCCAGACAGATATCTCCAGTGAGGAAGACTCCGAACCTCTCCATAATGCACTGTAGGCCTCTCTTTTACAACCCTTCAGTCTTAGCCCCTGTCATTCTCTTGCAGGTCTTGACAAAGTGCACAGCATAATGAAAAGAATGGAATAATAGAATCACAGAACGATTTAGGCTGGAAGGGACCTTAAATCCCATCTCGATCCACCTGTGCCATGGGCAGGGACACCATCCTCTAGACCAGGTGGCTCCAAGCCCCATCCAACCTGGCCTTTTCCTCTGGTTGTGTGTCTAACTGAGGTCAGGACATGAAAGTGAATAGAAAACTGATTATTGCTAAAACTAACACCACATACTGAGGTTGTCATGGCCACACCTTCCAGATGAGCTGACAGCCGTGCTCTCTTTGGACTGGGATCCCCAGGGCTGAAAGTTGTGATGGTTTTAAACACAACTGCTACAAAATGCAAATGGGGTCAAGAATGTCTGATCACTTACAACAGAAATGTAAAAGTAACCAGAGATTACTGGAAAACAAAGTGGTTCAAAAATTTTTTTTTTCAGATGTACAGATTGTTTTTAAAATATATAAGCACTATAAATATGGTATTGCATAACACCAGAGATGGCTTTCCTTCCAGTGCAAGAACATACAGAATACTAATTTCCACTATCCCAATCATTTTTGAGTGCAAATTGCTTGGACATCCTGGTTGCTCTTGCACCTGCCATAATTTCAGTAATTTGTGGTGTTACCTCAGGCGGGACGGTGTGAAGAGACTGAAAGTTTGAGGTCTTAAACAGGTAAAGGTAAAAATCACACCTGTCTGCTGTCTTGCCAAGGTGTTTGGAGACATAATCCTGTGGAAAATGGCAGATTATGGCCAACAAATTTGATGCAGTTTGCCTAATCTGTTATACTCAATCACTTATATTTCAGATACGTGAAATGCTCCCGTTTTAGGATATTTATAGGGTTTAAGAGATGTCTGGAAAGGGCGACTCTGTAAAATAACCATAATCCTAAAATTCATCAACTCCAAAGTAACTTAGAAAACAGAGTAACACCTCCTGAACCCGCTGCGGCTGGAGCTGGTTCATGGCACTGCAAACACGCGACGCAAAGTGAATTCCCAGCCAAACCCGGGGGAGAATCACCAGGGCAGATTCTTATTTCAGTACCTCCCCTCCCAGTCCCTCTCTCCTCTCCTACTCTTCCCTCCAGGATTTTCCATGCCCGGAATTCCCCAAACAGCAAGGCCGGGGAGCACAGCAGTGCTGAGCCACCCGCAAGTCCCTGAGCGTTGCCCATGGGCTCCTACAGCAAACAAAAAAAAAAAATTTTAAAAAAAGAGGTTTTCGGTTTTACCTTGCAGATTATTGCTAATTCGGTCCTGGAGCTGGGATGGGCGAGCAGGAGCCCTCGACCGCACATCCAAGTGCATTATTTCAATTAGCTGAGCGCTCTTTGTTGCACGGTGAAATCATTCACTCCCCGGGAAAGCTTTTTTATTGAATGCTTTCTAAATACTTGCATCGGGCACGTCGCCCGGAATTGAGTCTCTGTCACTAGTATTTCTGCGGTGACTTTGACCAGATCAATGACTGGAAAAGGCATTAAGGACACATTGATACCGCGGGGTAGGAGACGAGCGGGGTTTGGTGCTCAGGAGTAAAGAGAAACCGATAATGAGCAGATAAACGGCTTTTCTTAACCCTTGGCGTTCTCGGGAGGCTTCGGCAGCTCCGCTGCCTCTGCTCCTCCACCCCGGCTCTTTGGCTGGTTGTAACCAAGCGGTGGTAAGGCAGATATCTCCCGGGTATTCCATAAATTTGGAGTGAAATGGGGCCAGAATAATGAGAAAGTCTTTCCTAGGGCGGGCGGGGGGAAGAGCCTGCGGCCATAAAAAGTTCCAGCTCATCAAGGATTTCGTTTCTGAGCGGAGCCGTGATGCCGGAGCGAGAGGGGAAACAAACTCTGGAGACGTTTTCCATTGCAAATTCGCCATCTGACCTTTTATCCCGGCACTAGAACATCGCCCGTGATGTAGCGGGCACAGAGCCGGGCGGTGGGAGCCCCGCACTGAGAGCCCGCTGGAGCCTTGGCTCTGTCGCATCTTCCTTTCCGGAGCAAAAACAGGAGTAAATGTGTTTGAAACCACTACCTTAACCCGCAGGGAGATGGATTTGTGATTATTTTTCCCATGAAATACTGGTACTTAATAAAGTCATTAGAAATTATTGAGGTTTTGGGGTCTCTTCTTAAATCCCTGCGATTCTCTGAGCGCTGGGGGACACGCAGCTTCCCTTGTCCGACCCGGGGACTCCCAGCCCGGGAGATACTTCGAATCCTCGGTAAAGCAGAGCGCGACATTCCATCCCTTCACGGAAAGGAGAGGTTGGACGGTTTTCGTGTGTCCCATTTTGCTGAACCTCAAGAAAACCGGGATTTTATTGCACCTGCAGTTCAAGGACGCTCCCTCGCACATTTTGTCGTCTTAATAAAGTTGCGCAGTTCCTGCTTCTTCAGCTTGCTTACCAAATCCTGGATTAATAAAGTTTACTTAGTTATTTAAATAGATTAAATGTCACATTTTAAATGGAAGGGGAAGGTTCTACCTTCCTGACCTATTTTTCATTTCTGATTTAGAAAAAGGCAAGATTAGCATGGATATTGCATTTTCAAGGACCTCGCCACTATTAAATAGACTGTTAAGTGCATTTTATGGCTGAAGAGTCTGTTCCCAGTTCAGTCTGGAAGACGTGCTAAGTTCATCTCTACCTGCTACATTGAACATTCACTGACTAAAATACTTCCTATGGATGTAATACCTATGCTCTGTATCTTTTAAGTACATAACGCTTAATGTTTTAGGACTAGTAACACGTAATTCAATAAAAACCCTCGGAATAGAAGTGTTGTCTCTCAACAAAACTGTTTCGCGGATGTTTGGCCAGTGGCAGCGATTCCCGACTCGGGGAAAAGGCGCGGTGGTGGGAAGGAAGGCTGAGGGAATGGATGACACGGATGCTCCCGGCTCCGGGCGGAGATTTAAGCGCATCAGTCGCCTCCCCGGGGGATGCCCGTGCCCGAGCCCAGCCCGTCCGCAGCCGCGGACCCGCAGCGTAACTTGCGCTCGGAGCTCGCTGTGATTCCTCAGTCGCTGCCTTCTGACACCAATTAAATACCCCTGGGAATGGCAAGGCTGTTTTGCTGTCTCCGGGCCGGGCTGACCCCCGGGAGCAGGCGGGGACAGGCCCCAAGCGCGCCTCAGACACGAGGGAGCATCCACAAAACTACCCGAGATGCCCCAAAAGGCAAAATCCCATCGACTTCCCCCATCCCCCGGGAAGTGACCTCTTGCGCCGCACCCACAAGGGGCAGGAAAAATCTCCCCCCCTCTAAAGGAAGTCCTTGCTATATCTCTCCCGAAGTGGAAGACCCCGCAGGACCCCACGAAAGACGAGGGATGGCTCTTCCCAAACCGAAATGTTTTTCCTCTTTTCTTCGCGTCTGGCCCAGGACACAGATCCAGGGCCGGTGGGGTGGGGAGTGGGACCGGATCGGGCAGCGATGGGAGTGCGGGTGGTGCGCGGTTAAACCCCCCGGTACCGCCGGCGCGGACCCAAGCCCGTAACCCCCGCGGAAGCCGGAGCCATCCTCAAGAGCTGCCCGTGTCCCAAAGGGGTCTCATGTCTCCGGTGGATGATTTCCTCCGGCCACGTCTCCCTGCGACAGACCGAGAAGGAAAGGTCTCCGATGAACATCGCTGCCCCGACACCCCCGGAGCGCTCCCTGAGCTGGCCCCTCCGGTAAACCCGGCCTCAGTTTTGCCCTCCTGCAGCTTCGGAGCGGGGTCTCCGATCGCTGCTTCCCCCGGGACACTGCTGGCAGCCCCGCGGGTCTCGGCTGGGGGCAGATGGGAGGGATACCCCGAACGCTGGACGTCCTTACAGAGAAACAGCGTCCATGCGCGATAAATATACATTTATAAATAACCGCAAAAGATTTTTGCTGCCTTTTCAAACGCTCGCCGCAGCCTTTCAACACCCATTAGCCCGAAACTTCCAACCCCGCGCGGTGCCCGGGAGATGATGCTATAAATAGGCGGCGTTGGGAGCCTGTAGCGCGGAGAGGGGAGGGAAGGGGGGCGCAACTCCCGCGACCCCTCAGCGAAAACGAGACGGTTCCCTGGGAGCCTCGCATCAGCCGAGGAAATGGCCCTGATGAGCCCATCTCGCCCCTTTTCCAACCAACGTGATGGTTTAGAGGATTAGGGCCAGATCCTATCGTCGGATCATATTGTACATTCCTTCCCCGGGCGGACGGAGCGGCGTGGCCGTAATTGTAATAAATAAGGAGAGGGGTCGGGGAGGGTGCAAGGGGTGGTGGTTCTGGGTAAACTCTCCGGGCTGCGAGAAGGGTCATTTTCCCGGTGTTTCGGATCTAGTTACTTCCAATACACCCTAGGGACCGACGTGACACGGCTTTTACTAATGGGCATCTGTCACCGGCCGTGTCAAGTTTTGCCATATGCGTCGGACAAGTTTGTGGAAGGGAAAAGAAGGGAAGGAACAAGGAAAAGAGTTTCTGTTGTCTGATTGAGGCCCGTGGCTGAGGAAACTTGGCCGGGGTATGCTGCTCCCGGCTGTCCCCGGCCCACCGCTCCCCGCCGCTCCCGGTCCGGCTGTGGGGGCCGCGTCCACTCCGCCGGGCAGCACCGTGCGAGCAAACCGCTCCCGTCCCCGCTGCAAACCTTCCCCTATCTGGGGACCGACTTCTGGCCCCCCCTGGACCCCGATCCCCGCCGGTAGCTTTGCGAGACCCGCCGGAACGCCCCGTCGTGCCGCCCGCTGCAAGAGCGCGCCCGGTCCGGTGCCGTGACGGGCGGCTGCGGGTACTGGGAGTGCGCCCGACCCCACGAAGTGCTCCCGGATCCCCGGGAGACTCTCGGCTCCGGGGTTGCTCCCGACTCTGGGATGTTCCCGGCCCCGGGGGTGCCCCCGGCCCCGAGGTTGTTCCCGGCCCCGGGTCGTTGAGGGAGAGGTTGTGGCGGATGCTGGATCCCGTCTCCGGACGGTGCTCCGGGGGCGGCGGGAATGTTCCCGGACCCGGAGGATGGGAGGATGCTCCTTGTCCCGGGAGTGCTCCCGGCCCCGGGGGGGCGCGCCCGTTCCCCGCGGGTGCAGCGGGAGCTGCCGCGCCCCCCGCAGGCCCCGGTGCGCCACTGCAGCCCCGCCGCCACCGGGAGCCCCCACCTGCCCGCACGGCCCCGCTGCCGCGGGGAGCCGGCGGCTCCCGCGGGGAGGTGACGGCCGGACGGGGGTCTCATCCCGGGGTCTTTCCCGAGCCCCGCGCCCTCCCGGTGCTGCCCGGCCCCTGGAGCCGCCGCTGCCGCCGCCCTTTCCCCGGGAAACGCTTCTCCTGTCGGCCGCTGTCCTCGACGATCGAGGGGAAACCGGGGGAGAGAAAGAGAGGACGGAGGTTACGGAGGGAGAAGCGGTTCCCGGCGGGAGGTGGCGGGGAGAAAGTTGCCGGTGCCGGTGCCGCCGCCGGCGCGCAGATGCCGAGCCGAGGTATTGCTGCTATGTGGGGAAATATGAGCGAGTAATTTTATAAGTAACAAAGGCTGGGGAATGGAATGAGCCCCTGTTATCCGGTGTCCTCTGGAAGCCCTGGATCAGCAGCTTCTTGAGCCTCGCAGCGACTCCGGGCAGAGGCTCCTTTCTTTTTTCCCAGGGGATCCGCTAAATATAGAAAGCCCCTCAATTGCACAAATCACCCACCATTTGCTGTTTGTGAAAAACCGATTACCCAGACACAACTGTGAAACAACTCGTTCCTCTGACACCGCCACATTCCGCTCGTGGGGTTCCGCGGGGCCGTGGGTGCCCGTGTAGGGCCCCGCGTGTCCCCGCTCCCTCCAGGTTCTCCCTGTCCCTGGCAGATGATTAGCGAGTCCTTATTTATAAAGTTCAAACGATCTCATCACCGGGGCTGCTCGGTTTATTTTAGTCTATGTATGCGGAGGTATAAATATTTACTTAGGAAGAAATAATATTTACTGCTTACCAGGAAAGCAAGGACACTTTTATTTATATATTTATTTTAAATCCACGGCTGCCAGAGGGTTGTTGGAGGGGAAATAAGCGCCTGGTTGAGCTCCTCCCGCAGCCGAGCCTGCCGCATCCCGCATCCCGCTTGCATTTTACGCCGCCGATTTTCCTAACAAAGACAACGAATTATTTGGGCGGAAAAGCAAAATCCACGAAGGTTTTCAAGGTGACAAAAATTCAACTTTGTAAGAGGAAGATAATAAAGCACCAAACACTGTCGGTGCAGAGGAGAGACAGAGATCTCGCCAGGCTCAACCCCCCAACGCGCCGCTTTAAATATTATAACGCTACATATTAATTCTTTTTTGTTTTCATTTTGTCTGTCTTTTTATTTTAGCCCCGAAAATGCTTATATATATTATTATTTTTAATTTTCGCAGCTGACGTTAAAGCTAAGTTATTGGGAATTAGCTGGGAAGGCCGGTCCCTTTCCGCGGGAAGAGCCGCTGCTTTAACACCGATTATTTCCTTGATCTAAACGAAAGATCCGCGCTCGGACACCGCATGGCCACGGCTTGTATAGATATATATTTTTTTTCCCCCTCTAAAATAAATAGTAAATAGTTATTAAATCGACCCAACGTGTTTTATTTAAAATAATTTCCCTTTATAATTAGCCCCGACCGCAGCCCCAGAGCGTACCTATTCCGGCTGGGAATGCCGCAGCGCCGGGATGTGGAGTCGAAGTCAGGCCGAGAAAAATTAATATATTTAGGGAAACATCACAGCGCGGTTGCGGGAGTCTCGGATCTGCAGGGGAAGGTTAGATTTTGAAGGAATCCATGTGATGCCGGCCCCGCTGCGGCGGCCGCTCCGGTAACGAGCAGGGCCGGTGGCTGTCGCTGCGCGGCCGCGCACGGCACATCCCGAAAGGGCGGGAGGTGCCGTGGGAAACCCCTGGGCCACCGGCGGAACCCAAACCTCCGCGGGAACAGAGAACCGGCTCTCCCCGGCCGCGCCCCGCGCGGTTCTCCAGCCTCCGCGGCCGCGCAGCCCGTCCTGCGAGTGGGGGGGTCACAAAGGCACCGCTCACACAGAGACGGGCAGAGCATTTTAAAAATTTATTTACAAAGTTGTGTACAACACGAAGGGATAACATTTAGAATACATATATTCATTCATATATAAACAGACTTCTATAATAGAATGACAGCGTTTTTCCTTTTTTTTCTCTCCAAAATTCTATTTTTTTTGTTCGTTCGTTTAATTTTTAAAATTTCCCCCGCTTATTTCTTTTTTATACAATTATTTTTTTTCTCGTTTGTTCGTTTATTTCGGATAAAACCGCTCGGAGCGCCGGAACCTTCAAAAAAAGTGAAAGTTCGCAGCTCCTAAATCGCGACCGTCATTTCGCCTCTTTAGAAAAATAAAAACCCCGAAAGCAACGTCAGTGATTTTTGATACAAATATGTACAAGCGGCGGTGGCGGGGGCCGGTGCCCGCTGCTGCTCCGAGCCCGGGCGGCCGCGGAGCCCCGAGGGGGCGGCCGGAGCTCCCCGGGGGGCTACTGCCCGGGGCTACTGCGCCGGCCACTTGGCCTGCACGGCGGCGGCGGGGGCTGCGGGCTGCAGGAACTGCCCCGCGATGATGTTGGTAGGCACGCTGAGGATGGGGGCGATGGCCGCGGTGGTCCTGGCCAGCGCCAGGGGCTGGTGGGCCATGAGGGCCGACTGCACGGTGACGGGCGGCCGCAGGAAAGTCTGTGCGCTGGCGGCCGAGCTGGCGGCCGGGACGCCGATGATGTTCTCGATGCTGAAGGACGGGCGGCTGCTGGGCTCCGACTTGACGATGGAGCCGGCGGCGCCCAGGCTGTTGAGCTGCAGCTGGAGGCTGGGGCTGAGCTGGGAGTTGAAGGCTTTGCGGCTGAGCTCGCTGGACGGCAGCAGCGGCACTGCGGGCGGCAGCATGGGCCCCACCGGGGGGATGTAGGGGTACTGCAGCGCGGCCGCGGCCGCCGCGGGGTGCGTGTAGGCGCCGGGGTGCAGCCCGTAGGGGCGGCCGTAGGGTCCGGCCAGGCCGTAGGCGCCGAAGCCCTGCATCATCAGCGCCGTCTGGTCCCGCAGGTGCTCCTGCTGGTGCCGCTTGAAGCGCTTCCTGCGGCGGAGGAAGCTGCCGTTGTCGAACATGTCCTCGGACTGCGGGTCCAGCGTCCAGTAGTTGCCCTTGCCCGGGTTGCCGGGCTCCCGGGGGATCTTGACGAAGCAGTCGTTGAGGGAGAGGTTGTGGCGGATGCTGTTCTGCCAGGCGGGGAACTTCTCCCGGTAGTACGGGAAGCGGTTGCTGATGAACTCGCAGATGCCGCTGAGCGTCAGCTTCTTCTGCGGGCTCTGCAGGATGGCCATGGT
>WBMZ01011155.1:0-20825 GCA_013400975.1 Atrichornis clamosus
GCTCAAACCATAACACACACAAAGGCAGAGAAGGGCAGAGGGGTCACGGTGGGGCTGAGCTGGTGAGGTCCCCCAAAGCCCCTGAGGGAACAGTGCCGGGCATTCCAAAGGCCAGCTGGGAGCACTCAGCACATGGCTGCTGCAGGCAGGGCCAGGGAGCAGGGGCAGCCCTGCAGCATGAGGGGTGCTGCTCCTGCATCCTCCGTGCCTCTGTCTTGTTTGCATCCATAAATATCTTCAATATTTATATTTTTAACTCAGATATTTCTTGGACAGCCCCAGTGGGTGCCACTGGGATTTTTGCAGGTGGCTGTAACAACACACTTGTGTGCTGGTGCTGGCCTGGCTCCAGTGATCCCCCTTCCTGTTCACTGGGTGTCTGCAGGATAAAAAGGTGCAATCCTTGCTCCTTCTGCTCCCTGGGGCGCCGTTGCTGTGCAGTCCCTGCCCGTGGTGCAGCTCGGAGCCCACAGGTCCCCCTGGCAGTGCCAGCCCTCCCCAGTGCCACAGGCCCGGCCTGTGCACGGCCACGTCACTGCTGAGGGCTTGTTTGGCTTTCCAGGTGCTCCCAACACAGACTGCTTTTCCAGAATAAAGGGGGAAATGTTTGCCTTCCTCTCCCATTGCCTTGGCCATCCCCACTGCCTGGGGGAATTTGGGAGCTGGTTATCCCAGCCCTTCCCTGGCAGGAGCACAGGCTCTGCCCCTTCTCCCAAACCCGACAGGTCCTGACAGTGAGAGAAGCACAAGCTTCCTGAGCTCCCTTTTCAACAGAACCCTTTGGTGCTACTCCAAGGCTCCTCACAGGATGCCAGGGTGGATTTCTCCGTGCTCAGGATGAGTTGGAGCTCATGAGCAGGTGAAAGTGAAACAATCCTTCCTTTCAAAGGTTACTAGAGACCTTCCTGGTTCTTGCCTCTCAGCCTTGGTGATGTGGGATGAATCCCCCTTGTTCCTCTCTTCCTGCAGTGCTGTGGGGTCTGCACAGGGGTGTTTGTACACAAGTGCCAGGCTCTCAGAGCTGCCCAGGGAAGGGCCCAGGCTGGGGGAAGATCCAGGACTCAGGAGACCCCTGTCATGCTGAGATGAGGACTCACAGAATCCCAGAATGGTTTGTGTTGGAAGGGACCTTAAATTCATCTCATTCCAACCCCCAGGGACACCTTCCCCTATCCCAGGGTGCTCCAAGCCCCGTCCAACCTGGCCTTGGACACTGCCAGGGATCCAGGGGCAGCCACAGCTTCCCTGGGCAATCTGTGCCAGGGCCTCCCCACCCTCACAGCCTGGAATTCCTTCCCAATATCCCATCTATCCCTGCCCTCTGGCAGTGGGAAGCCATTCCCCCTTATCCTGTCCCTCCATCCCTTGTCCCCAGTCCCTCTCCAGCTCTCCTGGAGCCCCTTTAGGCACTGGAAGGGGCTCTGAGGTCTCCCTGCAGCATTCCCTTCTCCAGGTGAGCACCCCCAGCTCTCCCAGCCTGGCTCCAGAGCAGAGGGGCTCCAGCCCTTGGAGCAGCTCCGTGGCCTTCTCTGGATTCACTCCAGCAGATCCATGTCTTTCTCATGTTGGGGGGGCAGTTGTTGCTTTCTTTCCTCCAGAAGGTGAAGACCAGTGAAGAAATGTTTCCTAAAATCCAACCTGAGCCTCCCCTGGTGCAGAAGTCATTTGAGAAAGTCCCTCTGTGCCAAGTGCTCTGGATCAGTCACCTTGTCCTGTCCCTGGCATCTACACAGTCCCCTGGCTTCAAAAGACACTGGGTTGTGAGTCTAAAGCAGACACTGTGGATTTTTGCTGAGCTTTGAGTATGGCAACTCTTTCGAGAGTGTTTCTAGCTGTGAAAGTTATTTCAGACCTTTCTAATCAATATTTTCTGTAGTTTAAAGAATTGCTTTAAAAGGCATCAAGGGACACAGCTCATTCCATGTAAACACTGATATTGTCCTAAATTGAGCCTCATTAATCCACTGTGGACACACCTGAGCCAGGGTTTGTGATTTGTGCTGAGTTAGTGGGGGAGCAGTGGCATTTTAACCTCACAGGAAGTTGTGAGCTGGCCAGGAATGCTCCGCAGTATTTCCTTCCCCCTTCCAAAGGCATGTTCACCTTTTCCTTCCCTCTTCCCCTTCTCAGGGGTTTTCCTTGGGTTCATGGGACCCTGATTCCCCCACTCTGGGCACCATCACCAGCCCTCTTTGCTCTCTGCTTGGTGATTCCTTGGACATGGATGCCATCATTAAGAGGAAAACTCTGCCCTCAGCTCCTGAGGTGTGGGAGGAACTTTGAGTGAGGTGTTTTCATTTTCAGACCCTCCAGTTCTCTGCCCATCCCTGCTGATTCCGGGCCCCAAGTGGAGCTGAGTCTGTGGGAAACAGTGCTCAGCTTCCCAACAAAGGTCCTGGGTGCAGGGAGGGGTGACAGCCTGCGGAAAGGGAGGAGAGAAAGAGAGATCTTGATTTACGTGGTGATTGTTAAAAAAGAGCCCAGATCTGCAGTGGATTCCTGAAGGAAATCACACTGACTCCAGGAAGAACTTCCAGTGCCTAAAGGGGCTCCAGGAGAGCTCGAGAGGGACTTGGGACAAGGGATGGAGGGACAGGACACAGGGAATGGCTTCCCACTGCCAGAGGGCAGGGACAGATGGGATATTAGGAAGAAATCCTTCCCTGTGAGGGTGGGGAGGCCCTGGCACAGGGTGCCCAGAGAAGCTGTGGCTGCCCCTGGATCCCTGAAAGTGTCCAAGGCCAGGTTGGACGGGGCTTGGAGCAGCCTGGGATAGTGGGAGGTGTCCCTGCCCATGGCAGAAGGTGGAATGGGATGAGCTTTAAGGTCCCTTCCACCCCAAACCGTTCCATGATCCTGTGACAGCCCCTGTGCCCTTCTGAGGGAATTCTGGCAGGAGATGAGACCATGCTGGGACAGGGCCTTTTCCTATGGACAAAGCCTGCCCAGCTCCATGGGGTTTCTTCCAGCCCTGGGCTCCTGCAGGGCTGAGGCAGCTCCTCCATGGAGGGCAGCCCTGAAGGACCCAGAAGAGCTGAGCTTATCCTGCATCCTGAGGCCACGACCTGCTCTGATCACAGGGGTGTACAAGGAATTGCAGCAGTGGGCTCTTTGCAGAACAAGGTGGGTATAAAAGGCACAAAAGGGATGTTTTTGCCCAAAGGTGCCATCTCTCGCTGCTGCAATCAGAGAAGAGCACAGCTCCAGCAGGAATTGTGTGCTCTGGGATGTCACAGAGCCTCTGTGGGTGCCCCCATCGTGTGAGCAGTAACTCCTGCTCCCCTCAGACATCCTGGTGCTTTTTTCTCACCGTGCCTTGGCCGTCTTCCAAAGCAGCAGAGTAAAGGATGCAGCCAGTGATCCTTTCTGAGAGAGCAGCTCCAAGGTTTAGGATAAAAGCTGGGAGCTCTCCGGGCCTGAGCTGTTGTTGGTGTGATACCAGCCCACGCAAAGGGCTGTTCTCCCCGTCCAGCACGGAATTGAAATCACTCATCCGTTGCATGTAAAGCCTCAGCTTTTGATAGACCTGCAAGGAAAGGTTCACACTTTGCACACAGATTATTGTCACAAGTGCAGTGGAAGTGCAGTGAACCTGCTCCGCAATCAGCCCTGACTGGCACAGACAGAGCTCCAGGCAGGGGGGGCATCTCCTCTAACCACTAGATGTCATAAACTGGGTTTTTTTCCTCATTTTAGAAGCTGCTTTCAGCTGCTCCATCACTTGCTGAAGGCAGTCACGTTGATAATCCCTGAATAAACTTATCTTTTTTGGATTTTGGGCATTTTTTTCCCTACAAGTCATGCTTAACTTCAGGCTTTTTCCCCCCATCTCACACACACGTGCCAGCACGTTCTCTCTGCCATGCTGCAGATCACACACTGTGGCACGGCTGCTGCAATCTCAAAGCTCTTTTGGGCTTTGATTTGCATTTTTAACATTCAACTGCTTCAGCTTCTTTCCTGAAAGTGGTGGTAACACTCATGTGCTGTTGCTGAGCAAAAAAATCATGAGTTCTAGCTTTTCTAGTTAAGCCCAGCTCCGAGCTCGTTGTCTGTCCACTCTGTGGCTGGGAAGTTAAGACCAAACCCAGCCCATCCCTCCCCAGGAGGCTGACAAAGGTTTTTTGTCAGGAGGTGATGACTCCAACAGGGGCACTGGGAAGTGGCACAAAAACCCCTGTGCTCTGGAGCCAGGCTGGGAGAGCTGGGGGTGCTCACCTGGAGAAGGGAAGGCTCCAGGGAGAGCTCAGAGCCCCTTCCAGTGCCTAAAGGGGCTCCAGGAGCGCTGGAGAGGGACTTGGGACAAGGGCCTGGAGTGACAGGACAAGGGGGAATGGCTTCCCACTGCCAGAGGGCAGGGATAGATGGGATATTGGGAAGGAATTGTTCCCTGTGAGGGAGGGGAGGCCCTGGCACAGGGTGCCCAGGGAAGCTGTGGCTGCTCCTGGATCCCTGGAAGTGTCCCAGGCCAGGTTGGACGGGGCTTGGAGCACCCTGGGATAGTGGGAGGTGTCCCTGCCCATGGCAGGGGTGGCACTGGATGGGCTTTAAGGTCCCTTCCAAAACCCAAACCATCCCACGATTCTGTGAGTGTCCCAACTTTCCTGGAGCTGGAGGAGCTGTGCTGACCAAACAGGACAAACCATCAATACCCCGCACTTCACCCTGGCTTCTTTTGAGGACAGGCACTGCAAAACCCCTGCTCTGAACTCTGCAGCTGTGTCAGGGATGAAGGGTGGACAAGGCCACGCCTGGGTGGTGCCAGATCCCTGGATATTCTGCAGGAGATCTCCAGATACCTGATGGAAAGCACATATTTGTGTGTGGGGTGAGCTTTGCTTCCAGAGGTGTTAGCCCTGCACACGCGGGAGAGATCAGACACTCCTGAAGACCCAAATAAGGATCCAACACAAATGCTGAGCATAAAAAATTAAGGGCTAGAAAATCCACTCCTTCTCTTTCATCCGTGGTGCTTCCTTAGAGCTGTTTTACTTCCCTAAGAAAAAAGAACTGGAGAATACGACAGGAGGAAAAGAAAAGGCAAATGAAGCCGTGCTGCTTCTTCAGAGCAAAGAGGCTGCAAGAATCTGAAATGCGACAACCTTTGTTCTTCCAAAATGTCCATCCTGCACCCAAGAGCACTGGGAAGCTTTTAGGAATGTGTGACAGCCAGGCTTGCTCTCTTCACCCTCCCCTTCAGGGGGACTCTGGGGATGTGGCCTCTCCAGGCTTTCTGATGTTCCCAGATGTTCAGGGATTAGTGGTCCATGGTGGGGAGAGCACAGGAGGTGCCTGGACCACACTGGCATTGCTGCACAAAATCATGGAGTCATTAAGGTTGGAAAAGACCTCAGATTCCATCAGGTCCAACTGTGAAGCCAGCACTGCCAAGTCCACCTCTAATCCATGTGCCCAACGTGTTCATGGCCTCAGTGTGGCAGAAAACAGATGGAAGTCAGCTTCAGAGGGACCTGAATCCTGCAGCACTGGGGGCTGAGCTTTCCCTGGCTCTTCCCAGTTCCCTGGGCTGGTTTGGGGCAGGGTTGTGGGGACAGCCTGGCCCCACATGTGGGCTTTTAGTTTTGGAGTGGTAACAAAGCAGAAAATGTAATTTTAGGGAATCTGTTCTGAAATGGATGAAGGATGAGTGAACTGAGGAGCTGAAGGTTGCTCTGGATGTTGTGCCAATGTTTCTGTGGATGGATGTGGAAAGGAGGGAAGGAAATGTCTTCACTAAACCCCAGAGTGACCCTCAGGAAATGTGGGACAGAGCTATTGGTTTGACCTGGCTGCTAATTCATTAACAACCTAATTGCGGGAGCATCTGAAGGAGGCAGGACTTATCTTCATGGATGGGGTGGATTTCTTAGAGTTAATTTCCAAAGATAAACAAAATTATCAGAACTCCTCATTACCCATGAATTATCTCCATGGAGTTTGGTTCCCCAGGATGGAAGATCTGCTCTGTCAGAAGTTTAAGAAATATCAAAATAAACCAAACAAGCACAAAAACTCTGGGAACAACAAGGGAAGCAAACCTGACATAATTAAGTCCCAAGAGATGCTTATTCCCAGCTCGATGGAGAAATTAAGTCAATACAATGGAATGGTTAAATATTGACTGAACTATAATGTTTAATCAAGTAGTATTCATCCTGCTCCTCTTTCAAAAGAGCTTGAGCTGGTTGTTTTATTGGCTTTTTAATCAATGCTTTAATTATATCGGTGCTCTAATTTCATAATAAGCTTACATTAATTAAGGCAGCTCTTCTATATGCAGAGAGTAATAGGAAAACCAAAGCAAATAAAAGGAATATGCTGTTCTCCTGCTCCAGAGGAGATGCAGCCTGTGCTATTTACACTCATTTACTCTTGCAAAGGAAAACACTGGGAATTCGTGTGACTCAGAGTGACCAGGAATTCTTTATTGGCTGCTTGGGCCAGCTCTGCCTCTGACTCCAGTGGAAGATTTGTGCAAATAAGAACTTGGGCCCACAATGTTTGTACCAGGTTATTGGTCAGATTTCTGGAGGAAAAGGGTTTGGATATAATGGAAGATAAATGGGGATCCCCCCAAAATGGGACTTGGGATCATCTGGTGGATGTCAGCCCTACTGAGGGATGAGGGTGAGCGGAGAGAATTGAGCTTTTGTTAAACTGGGAAGTTTCTCTTGGTGCTCAGGGCCCTCGCAGATTCACACAGCCTGGGGAGAACCATTTTCCCCCATCATTTTCTCCTTCTAGCTAAAGAAACAGGGATGGGTTTCAGATGGTGAGAAGAGGGTGGGTACATCTGGATGCCCCACCTGAGCTTGTTTTCCTGGATCAGCAGTGTAGGGCAGTGTTGGGATGAACAGCTCATGAAACTGCTGCCTGAAACTGCCTGGGTCTCACTGCCCCTGTGAAAAACCAGTGCACTCCTCCAGTGCTGCCCCTGGGTAAGGTCAAAATGTGGAAATAAAGGTGTTTAGTGCTGCAGTTGGAATAAATCAGGGAACGTCTCAGATGGCTGCCCAGCCCAGCTCTGTGGCTGCAGTTCAGTGGGGCTGGGGACACACAGTGCTCGTGGCAGCCTGTGAGGTGCTCCTGGCTGGAGCCTGCTCGTGCAGCCCAATTCCTGCTGCCAATGCCAGTGGAAGAGAAACCCCTCATCCTATTTTTCCAAGAGACAGCAGGCAGGCAGGGTACTGCAGCTGAGACTGTTTTTGCAGCGGCTCGGGAAGGCAGGGAGTTGCTCCTGGTTTGGATCAGGACAGAGGTGGGAGCAGCCAGGGCTGCTCCTGAGCCTACCTTGGCAGGCCAGGGAAGTGAGTGAGCTCCGTGGGACACAGAAGGAAGCCCTGTTTCAGCCAGAGGCATTAAAGCCTCGTGGTGAGATCATGTCTTGGACCAGGGTGTGTTTGGAATGCCAGGAGGATGCTGTTATCCCAGGATTCCTTTGCCATGCAACCAGAGCTTTACAAAGCTGGAGCGTTTCGATACAAAGGGTTTTCATTAATGAGGTCACTGGCTGGAAGGGTTCTGCTGTCCCCAGGGTCACTGTGACTTTATTAATGCATTATTTCACACTTAGACGTGATGCAGACAGAAGGGGATTTGTTTAGCCAATGAGATAAGGTGTCCCCAAAGCATTAAAAAATGTCTGTGACTGTATAAATAAGTTAGCTGGAACTGTGGAGGGATGTGTTTAACAGGCAGCTTTTTGGAGCTGCCCTCAGCTGATGTTCCCACATCTGGAGGTTGTCATCTTCTATCAGGGTGAGGAGGCTGTGAGCTGCAAAGGGAAACATTTTGCCTTGTGAGGATGCTTCATTGATTTTTATTAACACTGGTTCTTAGCTCTACCTGCTGCTGTAGGCTCAGCTCAGCCGGGGGCGTTCTCCAACAATTTCCTCACGAGTCTCCAGAGTCAAATCCAGTGCAAGGGGTAGGAGCAGAAACAGGACTGAGCTCCCACTGCAGGGTGTAGACGATGTCTTCATCAGTTACTGTGAGGGCATCAGGATGTCACTGTCTCCTGGGCTAAGCTTCAAAAGAATGAAATATTAATACTGTTTTGGAAGGGTGGCATTGTAACTGCAGCAATAACACAGTGAAGGGATCTCTGCTAGACCTGGTGCTGGTGTTTCTGCCCCAGCACTCACCACTGGCACGGATTGCACTGCGACAGCCTCACCTGCCAGGGCCCTTTGGAGCCTCCCCCACTGGGACATATCCCCAGGTTGTCACAGGTACCACATCACAGCCAGCCCCCCCCAGCCCCCCCCATCCTCCCCCCCCCTCCGTCTGGACCCGGCCCTCCGGGGCCCCCTTGAACCCCTGTCCNGGAGCCTCCCCCACTGGGACATATCCCCAGGTTGTCACAGGTACCACATCACAGCCAGCCCCACCCAGCCCCACCCATCATCCCCACCCGTCTGTCTGGACCGGGCCCTCAGGGGCTCCCTTGAACCCTTGTCAAAAATAAATTAGGTAACATGACCTGTGGATGCTCCTGGAGAACTCCTCCTGTGAGATTGCTTCTCAAAAACCACGTCAAAATCGTAGGGATCTTCTTCACTTCCTTCCTCCTCCTGCCCTCAGCACTTCCTGCTGTTCCTCCTCCAGCCCCATATCCCTGCTGGAGCTCTCCCTGCTGGCATCCTGACAGCTCCTTTTCTGGAGGGGCCAGCAGAGCCCAAAGAGCAGGACAAGGATTAAAGGCCCAGATCTGCCAGTGCTGCAAGAGAAGAAGGAGCTCGGCTCCCCAGAACACCCAGCTCTTGTCCAGGCTCCTCTGCCCTACGGTGCACAGCTCTGGGGATGGACAAATGACCCCAGCTGCCCCAGGGCAGGAGCACGGACTGGTGCGGGGGCCTTGGTTACACCATCAGTGGAACCAGAGCCCAGCAGAGCATCAGCTGCTGTGCACAACGATCCCCAAATCCAGGGCAGCCGAGCAGCCGGGACCTCTGCCCGATCCCTGGCAAGGGATGCTCGGACACCCCCAGGCACAGGGGATACAAAGGAACACCATTTACTGGAAACTGTGGGAAAAACTGTATACAGAACTACTTACAGAACTATACACAGAGTCAGGCTCCCGGAGGGAGGGGAGTCTCCCAGGAAGGGAGGGCAGCCAGTGTCCAGGACTCTGTCCCAGGCTCCGTGTGCCTCTGCCACCTCCCGCGGCGCAGCAGCCTGGTGGGCCGGTGCTGCAGGTGCAGGTACTCGCTCATGGCCTTGGTGTGAGCGGCTGCATCCTGAGCCAGGAGCTGGAACAGGCTGGGAGGCTCAGCTTTTTGGACATTCCGAGGGCAGGCGGATCTCGGCAGGAGCCTTGCGGCTGCCTAGGACGAGGTGGCTGAGGTGTCTCCTCTGCAGGGCGCAGCGCAGGTGCCCCGCGACGTCCTCCAGGCGCTGCAGGAAGTGCCTCCCCTGCCAGAGGGACAGGGACACCGTGGCCAGCAGGTGCATCACGATGCTCTTCAGGGTGAGGGGGGAAAGCCCATGTCCCCCAGGATGTGGACCAGGAGCTTCAGGCCCTGGAGGGGGACACTGTCCCGCGGGGCCCGCCAGGCCACGTGCTGGAAGAATTTGGCCTCTGGCAGCACTCAGGCCAGGCTGTGCCCAGGGTGAGGCGGGGCCCTGCAGGCTGGGTGCTCACAAAGATGTCTGAGGGGCTGTGCCCACCCCCAGCAGCACCCCCAGCAGCACCTCTCCTTGCCCCAGGTCGGCAGGAATTCGAAGGTGTGCCTGGAGGGCACGGCTTTCCAACGCCAGTCGTGGGACTGAGGCGCCCGCGCCCAGGCCGAGGTCACCGGCGTGGAGAACCAGGAGGTTGTGTTCTGCACGTCCAGGTAGGAGCCGGGCACAGGGCGGGCAGCAGCTGCTGTGCCAGGGAGGTCACTGAGAGGGGACGCAGGAGCTCCTGTCAGAGGCTGCTGGGCCGGGAATTCCCTGTCCTTCCCCAGTCCCACACACTCCCTGAGCTCAGGTGGATGCCCTACAGCTCCAAGGGACATCCCTGGTGCTGGAAGCCAAAGCCTTGAGCACCCCAGACCTGTTGAGTTCACCTGCCCCTTCCCAACCCCCGGCCCCTCTGTCTGGGAGCTCCAGCAGAACAGGACCTGTGCTCCTGGGCCTTTCAGCACCTGTCCCTTGGGATGGTTCTGGCCGGCCCTGTCACAGCACCAGCAGACCCTGTGGCACACAGCAGGAGTGGACAGTGACCTCTGGGGCTCAGCAAACTTCACCTCTCAGTGCCATCCCTCGTGTGAGCTCCTGCTGGCCACCACGTTCTGTGGAGACACCATCAGGGTGGCAAACAGGAGCTGTGGGGCCTCTCAGGAGAGAACCTCCAAGTGCTCATCCATCCCTGAGTGCTGTTCTGGGGGCCCTGGTTCTGGCAGGGGTAGAAGTGCCTCAGTTTTTTGCCTTTTGCCTTTGCTGCTGCTCTTCTCAAAGGTTCTGCCGTAGTTCAGCAGTGCTGTTAAAAAAGATGATGTTTAACTCAGCTGCTGGAGGTTCCTTCTGATTTCTTGATCGTCTGAAATGGTTTAATCATTGCCAGCTTCTCCATAAAGGAGTCTTTACTCGTGCAAGTTGACTCTGATTCATTTGAAAATGCTGCAATAATTGCAATTATGAACTGAACTCCAGCTTCCTGCTCAACATATCCTGAATTCTCAGAAGTAATTTATCATGGCAGCACTGAAACGGCTTTCCCAAGAAATGACAGTACTTTGCAGTACCCCTATAAGACACCACTTCTCTCCTTCTCCTTCTTTGACCCTGTTACTGACACCAGGATAAGCAAATCCATGTGCTCAACCTTTTCCCAGTTTGGTCACATTGTCTCTCTTGTTTCATCCCTTCTGTCCCCTGAACTGATGCTTGGTTTTCCTCCTTATAAGGGACAATAATTTTAAATATTTGCAAGTTTAATTTCTCCAAGAGTCAGTGAACACTGTGATTGCTCTCCATGTGAATAGGACAGGAGTTAATTGATTTTAAAAATCCTCTCTGAAATGAGTTTAAGGAATAATAAATATTCCAAGTTGAATGTTGTAGATCTTCAGGATTAAAGTGCAGGTAATGCACTTTCAAATATATTTAATTTAGACAGGTCTGTGTTGACAGGTCCTAATCTGGAGCCTGCTCCTGGTACTTGGAAGTTTCTTTCACCATAAGAAGCAATTCCCATTTTCAATATTTTTCAGGCTTTTAGGTTCTCTCCGGTTCAAAGTGAGAGAAGACACTAAAATTGGCACCAGCACAGTGGGAGCTCACACAACAGGGTAGGAAGCAACTTCCCCTCTCCCTCAGATCCCATAGCTTTGGTCATTGGGTTCTTCACGCATCTCCCTGGATCCGTCTGTTCACAGCATTTCCAGGCTCCTGCTTGTGCTCAAAAAGGCTCACTTAGAAATAGTGACAAAAAATGATACATCCTGGTATCTTGCTAACGATGTATCTCGGGGTCTGTGATTGCCATTCCCGACCATATAACTCAAAAAACCAGATGTCCCTTCCCAGAACAAGCCTTAGTTTCAGCCCAGGGTCAACAGACCCACCCTGAACGGGGCAGGAGAAATCCACAGATTTTCCAGACACCTCCCACGTGCAGGATGCTTGGAGCTGGTCCCATCCCTCCTGTACCAAGGAGGTCCCTGCTGCTCCCCAGTCACAGACTGTGCCAGGGAGGTGGTGCCCGCCCAGGGGGCTCTGGATGAGAGTTCAGTTTCGAAATAAGGCTCTGTCCCCTCGTACAGTGGGGGAGAAGAGGAGGAAACCTCTTCTTAAGGAGAGTTGGGGTGCTTGGAGAATTCATCACTCGTGGTTTGTCTGGTAACTTCCTGGCAAGGGCCCATGGAGCCTCAGTGCATTGCCAGGAGCCTGGGGAAGCATTTCTGCACCAAAAGGGTGCTCAAACACTGGAGCAGGTTGATCACCTGATCTCAGAGAGGTGGTTGATACCCCAAGCCAGTCAATGTTTAAGAAGAATTTGAAGAGTGCCCTTGAAAACCTGCTTTACCTTTTGGTCAGCCCTGAAGTGCTCACAGCTGGACACCAATGATCACTGCAGGTCACCTCAGCTGAAATAATCCAAACTGTTCTGTTCTGTTCTGTTCTGTTCTGTTCTGTTCTGTTCTGTTCTGTTCTGTTCCGTTCCATCCCATCCCAGGCACAGAAGCTGGAGAGGCCCTTGGAGAAGTCAAGTGCAATGCAGACGAGCAGCAGGATCTGGAATGTGGAATCTGCAAACAGGGAACTGTGTCCTTTCCCCACCAGCACCTTGAGGCTGAGGAATTGTTCATCCTCTCTCTGAAACCACCTCTCTGGAAGTGAAGTTTAATGTCAATAATCTGCTGATGCCAAGGGTGCTGGTGCTGCTCTGGAAGCTCCATAGCTCCATGTGTGTGACACGCCAGGCCAGGGATGAGTTCCCCAAAGGCCAATGGGAAGGATGCTCTTGCTATTCAATCCACATTTCTTACTGAACATGCAGATGAGTTTAATTTGTATTTAATCAGCCTCTGCAAACAGCAATCACTTGAGAGTTTTTCTGCCTAACATGCAGTGATTACCCTTATTAAACCAGCACTGCTCGTACCAGAGCCGGGGGCTCTCAGCCCTTCCAGGTGAGATCTCTCACTTCAGGAGGTTCTGGGGCTTTGCTGTGAAGCACTCTGCGAGCTGGGACTTGATGGGTCTGGAAATGGCTCGGTGGCATCGTGCTCTCCTTGGAACTGAGGTGCCCCTGGATCCCTGATTTGCAGCAGGGGATGGAGATGCTGGTGGAGCCTCATCCACGTCACCCCTCACATCAGGAGGGTCACCCTGACTGCAGGGACACCCCCAGTGCTGGGTGTTTGCAGCACCCACAGGGTGTTTGCAGTTCCCCCAGTGCTGGGTGTTTGCAGCACCCACAGGGTGTTTGCAGTTCCCCCAGTGCTGGGTGTTTGCAGTCCTTGTGCTCTTCCCCTACAATTCGTGTGTGTGAAATTCAGCACTGCAGAAATCAGCTGCTCCTTTCCCAGATGTGATGACAGGACACAGGGAATGGCTTCCCACTGCCAGAGGGCAGGGTTAGGTGGCATATTGGGAAGGAGTTGTTCCCTGTGAGGGTGGGGAGGCCCTGGCACAGGGTGCCCAGAGAAGCTGTGGCTGCCCCTGGATCCCTGGAACTGTCCCAGGCCAGGTTGGACGGGGCTTGGAGCACCCTGGGATAGTGGGAGGTGCCCCTGCCCATGGCAGGGGTGGCACTGGGTGGGCTTTGAGGTCTCTTCCAACCCAAAGCATTCCAGAATTCTGCAATCTTGGATGTGTCAAATCCAGCCATGTGGGGCCTGTTCATGCCCTGCTGGGGATCTGCCCAGTATCTCCAGAGGAGAGAGACCTTTCTGGCAGGTCCCACTCAATGACTCCAGGGGGACAGAGGCTGAAAACCGATGGGCTGAAGGCAGAGACCTGAATCCTTTGTGGAACGTATGGCATAAAGAAAGAAGAGCTGCACAACTTTAGATGCACAACTTCCCAACTTCCAGAGTTTGGCCATTTGTCTGTGTCTGTAATTTTAGCTCAGATCTAGAGGCACTTCAGCACCAGCAAGCATTTAAGGGATGTTATTTTTCTTGCCCTATGGTTGACTGCTCCATGAATAGTTTCTAGCAGCCCTATTTCTGAGCAGTCTCAGGATGCTGAAAATTGGCTTCCCTGCAGCACCAGCATCCTGCTCCAGGTTGTGGGCCATGTGCTGACACTGTTGCATTTAATTCCTGTCTGCAGTGACACGTGTGGTCCTCCTGTGACGAGCTCAGCTTTCTGTCATTGATGGGAGCTATTTCTGACAGCTTGTTCCAAAGCAGGCCATGATGGGCAAGTGGAAACCTAGCCAGCAATTAGTGCTAAAAGACATCTATTGCAGTGTGGCAGGTGTGGCACTTGGCATCCTCGGCCTTCTACTTCCACTTCCAGTGGATTTATCATCTTGTCTTTTGGGGAGGTGATGGTGGAACAGGACCTTTTTGGCCTAGAAATGGTGTGACAGTGAAATGAAATGTCTTTCATCCGTCCCTCACTGTTCCATGCCCAACTCTCTGTATCCCTGGCAGGTCCTTAATTGTACCTCCTCTTTTTTTCCCCCTTCTGCCTCCCAATTTCCCCCAGCCTTAGCAGCTGGCTTGAAAGCTGGAATGAAATGATCCCAGCTCCTACACAGCCAGCCCTGTTTCTAAGGAAAGACTAAGAATGGAAATTTCTGTTTCAGAAAGCTGCAAAAAAGTAGAAGTCGGGAGACTGATGTGCAGCATTCAGCAAGCCCAGCGCTGCAGCAGAGATCAACATCTGCTGTAATTACTTTCTTTAGAACTTCACAATTGTCCTGATAATTTTGGGAGGAAGAAGAACAAATGGGAAAAGATCCAGAAGATACTCTTGGTGAATTTTTTAATTAAAATGTTTTTGATTTTTGAGGAACTCTGAAAGAAGCAATTAAAACGATGATATTGGTCTATACTTACAAGGGAGAGCCTTGCCAGGATTAACTGGCTGCTGCCAAATAAATTACTGCCTCTGGATTTGCATTAGCAAATGCTTTTTGGAGATGTTAATCAGGAAAGAGGGAGAATTGGGCGGGTGAGATCATAGCAACCCAGCCAGTCTGCAGGGTCACAGAATCCCAGGATGGTTTGGGTTGGAAGGGACCTCAAAGCCCAGCCAGTGCCACCCCTGCCATGGGCAGGGACACCTCCCACTATCCCAGGGTGCTCCCAGCCCCGTCCAACCTGCCCTTGGACACTTCCAGGGATCCAGGGGCAGCCACAGCTTCTCTGGGCACCCTGTGCCAGGGCCTCCCCACTCTCACAGGGAAGAATTTCTTCCTAATCCCCCATCTAATCCCACTCTCTGTCAGTGAGAAGCCATTCCCCCTTGTCCTGTCCCTCCATTCCTTGTCCAAAGTCTCTCTTCATCTTCCTTGTCTGCTCCTTCAGGGGCTGGAAGGTCACAGTGAGGTCATCCCAAAGCTTCTCCGCTCCAGGAGAACAATCCCAGCTCTCCCAGCCTTTCCTCCCAGCAGAGCTGCTCCATCCCTCTGCTCATCCTGGAGCCTCCTCTGGACTCTCTCCAGCAGCTCCAGCTCCTCCCTGTGCTGGGCCCAGGGCTGGGGGCAGCTCTGCAGGTGGGGTCTCACCTGAGGGGGCAGAGGGGCACAATCCCAATCCCTTTCCTGCTGCCCACGCTGGGATCAGCCCAGGATTTGGGGGTCTCTGGGTCAGCCTGGACCTGCCTGGAGGAGGGTGTGGTGTCCAACCCAGGCACTGCTGCGGGTTTGAGCTTGGGGAGCCCAGCCAAGGCAAGAGGTTTGAGATGGGGCCGTGCCTGAGTTTCACTCAGAGGAAGGAAAGGTTTCTTTCTGCAGTACTCGTATTTCAGAATTAAATTTCAGGCCTTGGCCAGACTCCATTTAAACAAAGCAAGGAGCCAGGGTGTGAAATGCTGTGCTGTGTGATGACCTAATCCAAATCCCACAAAGTCTGGGAATGTTTCCACTGAGTCCCTGGGAGCTGGATTAGAGCTGCACCACCATTCCTGCCTATTGCCAGTGCCTGGTCCCACAGCAGCAGCAGCCACCCAAAACCCTGGTGGGACACAGCTGGAGGATGAGGCTTTTGGGTGGTGGCCACCTGCATTTCTCCACTGTTATTAAAATAACAAGGGAGCTAAACAGGCTGTGGCAGAGCTGGAACAATGGTGTTTGTGGGATCTTTCTGGAGGGATGAAGCTCTCAGCCCAAACGTGGTGTGGTTTTCCCTTTTAAAGCTGGTTTTGTCCTGCAGTCAGGGCTGATTTCCTGGTGGGAGCACTGAGCTGCCTGGCACAGCCTTACCTCCCAGGGGCTGCAGGGCACAGAGGGTGTGCAGCAGCAGTGACAGCAGCACATTTCAATTGCTGAGCAGCTCTGCTGGCTGAAACACGAGGTACAAACCTCTCCTTTCATTGAGGACACTGAACACAATGCCCTGCAGCAGAACACTCTTTCCAAAGGACAATTGTGGGGTGCAGGTCCTCTCCTTCCAGCAAAGAATGATTTCAATTACTCATTCTCCCTATGGTAAATATATAGGAATTCCTAGAATACATTGGATTCATTCCTGTAAAAAATCCAGGCTCATTCTTAAGCAATTCATTAGAACACTCTCCAATTACATGAGAGGTCAACTGGAGTATGCAGTGCCTTTTTTTACACCATTAGATCACAACTTTTGTAAACATGAATTTCCTGCATCGCCGCTTTCCAGTGGTAATCCCTGCATGGGTTGCAGGGATTGCACGGAATTGCTCATACCCAAAGCTGTCGCAGGATCAGAGAATCCCAGATGGACCCTAAAACCCATCCCATTTCACCCTCTGCCACGGGCAGGGACACCTTTCACCATCCCAAGTTGCCCCAGGCCCCACCCAGCCTTGTCCTGTCACGTTAATTCAGACCCACCTGGGTGAAGCTGCCTTGCCTCCATCAACTATTCCCTTTTCATATTTCATTTAGGCACCACTGCAAGGAATTGTGGTGTCAGTCATGAACCTCGCTCTCACCTCCTCCAGCCAAACCTCCTACAGGCCATGGTGGGCTGTGCAGGAAGGGCTCCAGGGAGATGGAGAGACCTGGATTTGTTTGGGGAGCAGCTGCTCTCCAGGACTGTGAGTGTAGTTAATCCTCCCAGAGCAGCTCCACACCTTGGCAGTAGCAGAGTCAGGATTAAAACTGTGCTCAACATCCTCTTCCCTGCAGTAACCCTGACCCAGGTCCGGGTGAGCTCAGGGAAACAGCCTCTGGCTCAGGGAAACAGCCTCTGGCTCCCTGGTAGGAGAAAAAGAGCCTTTTAAAGTGAGTGCTGCCCTTTCTCCCTGAGATCTGACCAGTTGTGCCTTTGCCTGCCAGAGAAGTTCAATCCCTCCCTTTGGCTTCCTGTGCATCTCGGTGGCCCTGGAATTGCTGATCCCAGCCAAGGCATTTCTCCAGACAGGAGCTCTTTCTGTAGTAACAGGCTTTTCAATATGTAAATCTATTTTCAAAGCAAAATAACCCCCCTAAATGTTCGTGTATCTCTCAGAAGGAATAAAGGGTCTCTGTCCTAATATTTTATGCAAATCTTGCTTTTGCTCTTGTACTCAGGCATGAATAAATATCAATGACTGCTTCAAAAGGAGGAAAAAAAACTTCATCCCTCATCAAAAGAAAAAAACCTTTATTTCTATTGCATAAATAATGATAAAATTAAAATATTTTTATACAGATTATATATTTACAGTAGAGTTTGGTTAGAGGGAACAGCTGATACATATGGCATTCAGTTTTCCTTTATACACTTCTTTATACACTCGATAACTTGCAATAACATAGGATTTATTTCAGTTGCATGCCAAGTTAATTTATATCAGTATTTACAGTATTTTGTACAAAGGTTTTTTGTTTGATTTTTTTTTTACTATTATGCTGCTGACTTTGTGAATTTTTATCCTTAATTAAAAAGCCATGTCTTTCGTTAACGAGCCAAAAAAAACCCCGTCAGTTTACAAATGAACTGTAAATGGCTTGGAAACATGAAATGATGACAAAAAGACACATGGATTAGTGGAGAACTGACTAGAGATGAATCAGGAGGCATTGATTACTTAGATCCTGGTATGGATTAAATGGCAACAGGCTGGATTCTGGGCTTATTCCAGTTTAAGCCAATTAACTCTAATGAGTTATTTCTCATTTACCCTGGAGTCTGTGAGGAATTTCCTCTCTCTTCCTCCCCTCCCCAGCTAAACTCAGAGAACAAGAGCTGCTGCATCAGCTGAAAGAACTTTGGCTGCTCTAAGAGATAATCAGAAATGTAACACCATCCCCGGGCTGCTGCAATGGGAATTGAGGCAGGAAGTTGAGGATTGATGTCCAACACCTCATCTGGAGGGTTTGGAATTGCCCCCCGGAGAGACAGGCTGTGCCCAAGTGCTGGTGACACCAGAGGGTGGCTCCTGGAGCAGCCCAAAGCTCCCGTGGCACTGTCACATGTCCCCTTGTTGGCTGGCGGAGACACAGGAGCAGCTGAGAAAGGAAAGTTGAAGTACGGACCTCACCTAAAGTGGGGTAAAACCAGCTGCTTGTCCAGGATGCTGGCACAGACAGGCCAGGAACGGCTGTGGAAAATAACTGCTCGGAAGATGGCAATTTCATTTAGCAATGGTCTTCAGGGCTACAAAGTATTTTGGTCTGTCTTGGAAGAAAATAAAAAAACCCTGTGGTACTTTCATCATGAAATTGTCAAGTACTGATCTCCAGATCCAGAGGATTTCTTTTTTCTCCTTTCTCCCTCTTCTCCCTGCTTCTGGGCCTGCAATTATTTCTCAGTGAAGATGCCAAATTGAGGCAGATTTTCAGACTTCTGCCACTGGAGAAGGATGAGTGGAGCAAACTTCCACTTCAAATGGTGTTAGATTTTCTGTCCATCGTCCTCTTGGTGAAGCTTCTGCACTTCCCAGAGCTGCCTAAAATGTCCTTCTGGAACTGGGGAAATACAGACCCAGTCCTGATAACAACCGACAACAAAAAGATGTGAAAATGTTGTGAATCTTTTCTTTTGCTGCATTAAATTCCTGGGAAAGTAACAGGTTTTAAGTGATGCCAGAGAAATGTAATTGCACTGTCAGAGCACAGTAGGGTAAAATAATAGATTGAAACCCAGCAAGTTCTGTACATCTTCATCAGTGGAGTGATTCAGAGCCAAGAAAAAAATATACTTCATCAGATTCTCATTTTTGAAGAGTTAGTTTTTCTTCTTTCAAATAGTCATCCATAAAGCAGGAACTCAATAATGCATGACACGGGTGGGTAAAATAAGGAACTCCATTCTTAGTGATTTGAATGTATTCCTCCCACTGCTTCTCCCCTGGCAGCTCCAGGGCTGGTGGGGACTGTGCCCTCTCACCTGTGTGTGGTGACAGCCCTGGCAGCTCCCAGCACGGGCAGGGGATGAGTTTTCCATGGGAAAAGCTGAGGGTCCCCTTGTCCCAGGGCCCTCGCCAAGAGAGTGTCACCTCGAGCACCTCCCAGGCCCAGGGGTGGCCCAGGAGATGTTTCACTCTTCTGCAACAGGCAGAAAGGTGCAGAGTGGGTTTTTGGGAAAAATATTCCTATGCTTTCCATGGAATAAAGCATCAGTAGGTACGTGGCTCATCCAAACAGATTTCAGCCATCCAGAGTAGCGTCCCTGGGAATGCTTTCTACCTGTGCTTGATTTGCTTGCTTCCTCCCCTATTTCTGGATTTAAAACCCCTCTTGAAGCCCCAGTTTAAAAAGATGGGTATCCACGTACATCTCTTTTCTACAAAGCTGCTGGAAGTCAAGCAACCAACATCCAGCCCTGTCAGTGCACCTTGTCCAGCGTGTGAAACCTCTGGATAACTGGGATGAAATCCCTCCAAATCTGCAGGTGACACCCAGGTATTCAGCTCTGGGGAGCAGGGACTGGGGGCCCTCCCACCTCCCACCCTTCTGCTCCCCTGGACCTGGGGTCTGTGATCACCTGCACCAGGTGCTGACAGTAACTGGGGGATTTGGGGGTGCCCATCAAACATGAGGAAAAATTACTCCGCCAACTCTCCTTTATCCCATATGACCTCCCACGGCATGAGGACCACCTCCCTAACAAAGCCAAGTCTTTCCAGTTGAGTTCTTTAAAATACTGATCTTTTTTCTGATCAGAAGCTCCTTCTCTGGGGTGGGCTCATGGAGGGCTCAGGTTCCCTTGCGAGACACAGCTGGCTGTGGGCAGGAGCCAGCTCTCCAGGGCCACCACCACCACCACGGAATATTCCGAGCGGGAAGGGACCCACCAGGACCATCAAGCCCAGCTCCTGGCCCTGCCCAGGCCAACCCCCCTGCACTTGTCCTGCCTGGACACTCCCCAGCTGTGTTTTCCCTCATGGCTGCCCTTAAGGAATGGCTTTGGCCCCGACAGCTCAGCAGTGCTCCTCCAGCAGCTTTTCCTGGAATTCACTTCTCCAGGGCCTCCACGTTGTTTCAGCATGCCATGAGCCTGCTGTTCCTTCTGCTGCCTTCTCCAGGAGCCAGGAGGTGCCCTCAGAGTCAAAGCCAGTGGTTAAAGTCAAGGTCAGTGGTTGTCGGAGGTGCAGCCTTGCAGGAGCAGGAACCCAAACCCTTCCCATCAAAGATGGATCCCCACACGGAGAACCTTTCCAAAGAGTCCTCGAGAAGCACAGGACAGGCAGCGCTCAGGCTGGATGGATTTCACTCGCTCCTCAATCACACCAAAGCCTCTCCCAGGCTGAAATCATCCCGTCCCTCTCGAAGCCTTCCCTGCCCGTCCGTCTCCTTCATGGCACGCGGGCTTTTTGTGGCCAAGCCAAGAGAGTTTTGCCTGATGATTCCCTAACGATTCCCTGCCCCGCGAGCAGAGCCGTGTCCCGTGCTGCCGGGATCTGTCCGTCCATCCCGGGATGCCCGCAGTGCCCGGGCTGTGTCGCTCCGACACGGTGGCACCCGTGTCACGACGAGCCGCGGTTGCCATGGCAATCTCCCGTTCCTCCCGAATTGCAGCGCTGAAAAGACACTTCAATTCTCCTGGAACTGGCAAGAGCAGAAGTTTAGTGCTTTTTCTGACAGCTCTACCTCGCGCTGCTGCAGTCTGGGTATTTTTTTAAGTATGTTAATTAGCACTTAAATAGGGGGGGTTTTGTTGGTTTTTTTTTTTTTCCTTAAAGTATGGGATGTGGGGGTTTTTTTTTTTTTTTTTTGTTTCTTTTGTTTTTTCCCCCCTCAGTTTTTTCTTTCA
>WBMZ01011155.1:20841-136046 GCA_013400975.1 Atrichornis clamosus
TTTTTTTTTCCTTAAAGTATGGGATGTGGGGGTTTTATTTTTATGTCTTTGATTCTTCTGTTTTCTCCCCCCTCAGATTTTTCCATCAGGTTCCAATCAAAATTTTACTGCTCTATTTTTACCTCCTGTCTGTAAAAGCAGCAAAAAGCCCCATTTTTCCTCTCTTGTGTAGAAGGAAAAAAAAAAAGATAAATGGATGTTACATAAATGGAGCCAGAGAGGTAGGTAGGAGACAGGTCCAATGCTGCTGGATGGGAAGGATGGGAAGGTTTTGGGGAGAGGAAAGGATGAAACAGCTTGGCCTAATCCATCCTGCATTGCCAAGAGTACTGATTAAAGAAGGGATCTCTTCACAACACCTGGAGATGGAGAAAGGCTGCTCTAGGAAGGAAAAGGAGACCTCTGGCAAGACATGACACTGATTCATAATGGATAAATATGGTTCCCTACGGAAAAATCACACCCCAAACCCCCCAAAATCCTGTACCCAGTAAAATCAGTGGGGAGTTGTGCAATGAACTCTACTGACACCAGGCTATGGCTTTTACCAATATATTCATTAGAGGTTTGGTTTTTACCAGTGGAGCTGCAAGGTGAAGGATTGGACTGGAAAATGGGTGTATTTACAAGGGTTTTATGGAGCATGCAGGAGGGAATTCTGGAGCCTTCCAGAAAGCTTCAAGGAGTGCAGACAATCATTGTCCATAAGGTGGCTGCTGTGATTGGGGCCTGCTGGGGTTTGCTGTCAGATGAGTGAGAAAATGTGAGGAATGCCTGGTTTGGGGTTGTGTTTCTGGGCTCAGTGGAGGCACTGCTCTGCCCCGTGTCCCTTCCATCCCTCCCCTCCATCTCCACCTGCCCCTGCTGCCCACGCTCATTCCAGCACAATTCCAGGGAAAAAATAACTATTACTCAGTGACAAGGAACATTTAGACCTTTTTTTCCCACTGCTGCCACCTTTCCACAGACCCCTGAGACCTAAAAATGGGGATGGGTTTCCTTCAAATGATCTCAAAGCTCATTATCTGCAACGTCCAGTGCAGCAAATGTGCCTCGGCTCCCCAGCACCGAGAATCCCACGCCAGAATATCCCAGAGATATCCTGCTGTTGGTTGGAAGTCTGCTGCTGTCCTAGAGCAAATGGAAATCCCTCCACCTTCCGGGAGATGGAATGATTTTTTTTTTTTTTTTTTCAGGATATTCTGCAGTTCAACTCTCTTAGTCACAGCAGAACAGAAATACAGGAGTTGTGTGTTTGTGAGAGGCAGGAAAAAACCAACTCAGCTGCTGTGGAAAAGGTGGATGTTGTCTTCATGGTGGGAAGGACACCAGGAAAATGGCAGGAAAATGTGGAGGTGAGGGACTAAGACACCTAAAAGTGGCTTGAGTTTAAAGAGGTGATAGGAGACAGGACAATGAGAAGCAGATTTTTAAATTAGGCTACTAAAAATACAGGTTAAATGTTATCACTTGCACTTGTAAAAGAGAAAATCTGGAACGAGTCCTCAGGATGGATCCGGTGTAAGTCAATGGCTTCTGTGTGGGATGAGGGAAGCTGGTGGTTTGCAATCCCTTGGGGAGCCATCCTGCCCCTCCCGTGGCACAGGAAACAGTCACCTACATTTCCCGGAGCAAGGTCTCACTGTTCCTTGGTGCTGCTGGAGCTCTCCCAGCACAGCCACCCCACTCCAACACCCGTGTGCCTCCACGGAATTCCCTCGGAGTGCTCCATGAGCACCAGCTGGGAAACCTCTCCCACCAGGGCAAGGAAATTACACCTGTCCTGGGTGACTCCCAGGGGCACAGTTCATCCAAAGGTAAATGCACGGATTTGTGTTAAGTTTCAAAGGAAAAATACCTTCCCATGTAATCCTGGCTCCAGGCTCACGCAGCCCTCACTTCCCGTGTCATGTCCCTGATCTGCATCACTCCATCTCCTCCCTGCTGCTCCTTAAAATGTCTTCCAGAAAAAACAACCAACACTCCCAGGATTTGGAAGCGTGACACACTTCAAACACAGCGGGGTGGGCTCCAGTTTGGTCCCTTCTGCTCCTGCTGTGCTCGGCTTTTCCGATGGCCCTCTGTGGAGCCTGCCCATGGGATGGGGTGGTGGGATGGATCCTGGGAGGGACTGGAGCAGCTGGCTGGTCAAAACCACGCAAAATAAAACCTGTCCCACACGACGATGTCTGACATGGAGGTTCCACTGCAGATCACAACCAGGCCACACGAAATGGGATAAATAGAAGTCGTGCAGTAAGGAGAGGGGAGGAAAGCTCAGATGGAGCTTCCCTCACGATTTTCATCTGGGAAAAAATTATTGAGGAGCAATATAGAAGAAGAGCAGAACTGCTGGAGAGCAAATGTTGGATATGCAGAGAGGCCCAAGGAGAGGGAGGTTCAGCTGGCGCTGGTGGTGGCAGAGTCCCTTGGAAGACTGTGCACAAATGCCCGGGGGGAAAACGGGGGGTGCTCCTCAAGCCCTGATCCACAGTTGGAAAAAAAAGGCAAACAGACTCCTGCTACCCCACAGTCTTGTGTCAAAAGTGGCGTCGATGAAGCAAAAAATAGAAATTTTGTATGGTGCTGGCAAATTCTCCCTTTTTTCCTCAGAAAATACTGTACAAGGATGCTCTAGCTCCCCTCTAATGCCGTAAACTCGATGGCATGGTCATAAGGGAAAAGAAAGTGAAGCTGGGATACGTGGAGTACAAGGAACAGGACTTGCTTGTGGCAATGCTACGATCAATTCCTGGGAATGTGGGCCCCATAGAGAGCTCCGTGGGACAGTCAGTGGGCCCTGGGGGACAGGACAAGTCACGAGGCTGGGCCTCCCTCACGCTGCAAAATGCCGGAGCAAAGTCTCCTCCAAGGTGCCATCGCTGTGCTGAAGCAGTAATTCGGGACTCCTGGAGAGGGGGTTTTATTGCATTAGGAAACAAAACCTTTAAAGCATTAAGACAGCCCTTTGATGTCCCTGCCAAGAGGAGGTGGTGGGTCACAGGACGCTGCGCGGCCGGCCGGGGCTCGCGCTCCGCGGCGCGGGCCGTGGCCTGAGGCCTGCGGCCTGTGGCCTGTGGCCTGAGGCCTGTGTCCGTGCCGGGGGGCCGGGGCGGGTCCCGGGCGGGCGCGTGCATGGCCGGGGGCGGCGGTGCCGGCACTACTCCATGCCGCTGCCAGCACTACTCCATGCCGCTGCGCAGGATCTGGTTGGCCGCGATCAGCATCACGCTGATGATGAAGGCCATGGCGAAGGCGCAGATAAGGCTCTTGCGCACGCACGTCTGGCGGTTCTGCTTCTGGGCGTGCACTGCGGGGACAACACGGCACGGTCAGCACAGCGAGGGGGCTGCTCCCACCTGCAGTCCTCCTTGGACTCTCATTTTAACCCTCCCGCCCACACTCTCACCCCTCCCCGCTGGGACATTCCCACACAACCCACCTGACCTTCCAGGGCTTCCAAACCAGCCTTCCTAATCCTCCCTAATACTGCAGGAACTTCACGAACTGCTCTCCCTCATCCAGGCTTTTAAACCCTTCAATGCTGCAGGGTGTTTGGGTATTTGGGTTTGTCTCTGTATTTCTTTTAAGCTCTTTATGAAGTTGGAATCCTGGAATGGGTTGAGTTGGAAGTGACCTCACAGCCCATCCAGTCCCACCCCTGCCATGGGCAGGGACACCTCCCACTATCCCAGGGTGCTCCAAGCCCTGTCCAACCTGGCCTTGGACACTTCCAGGGATCCAGGGGCAGCCACAGCTTCTCTGGGCACCCTGTGCCAGAGCCTCCCCACCCTCACAGGGAAGGATTTCTCCTGCATATCTGACTAAACTTCCCCTCTTTCAGTTTGAACCAAGTTGCCTCTAAAGTTCTTTAATAGCAATTATCGATCTTGTGTGAATCCCTTTGACTCCCCCAGGTCATCTGGGAATGAGTGGAGAACCAAGATGTGCTCCCTAATGGCACTGAAGCCCCCACTGTGACAGTTCCCAGGAGAATGCACAGTCCATGACTCACTTTTCCAACTGTCTTTAGGTTTTCTGTTCTTAAGCAAAATCAGATTTATTAAGAACCTTTTCAAAGGAATGCTTGCAGAATAATTGTCAAAAATGGTAAGAGCAGCAATTAAAAACCAGATAGACTTGGGATTGTTAGCACTTATTTAATTTTGTTTTGTGTTAAGCTCATCAGTGAGAATTCCTGCTGTGACTCACTGAAGCCAGTTCACAACGCTGGCTTGGCCTCCCTTGTCTGAATGTCAGAACCATGGTGACATTGGGGTACTGGGGATTTGTTTGGGAAGGCCTTGAAGGTTCCCCAAGACAATTCTGGAACTATGATGGCTGGAAAAGCCCACCTATCACACAGCACCACCACCACGGTCACCACTAAACCATGTCCCCAGGTGCCACATCCACACACGTTTTGGACACTTCCAGGGACTCCACCACTGCTGGACAACCCTTTCAGTGAAGGAATCCTGCCTGATTTCTAATCTAAACCTCCCCTGGCACAGCCTGAGGCCGTTCCCTCTCCTCCTGTCCCTGTTCCCTGGGAGCAGAGCCCGCCCCCCCCCGGCTGCCCCCTCCTGTCAGGGACTTGTGCAGAGCCAGAAGGGCCCCCCTGAGCCTCCTTTGCTCCAGGCTGAGCCCCTTTCCCAGCTCCCTCAGCTGCTCCTGCTGCTCCAGCCCCTCCACGTCCTTCTTGCAGTGAGAGGCTCAAAACTGACCCCAGGTGCCCCAGCAGTGCCAGTTAAGGGCATGGTCACTGCCTGGCCACGTTGTGGCTGTGACAGCCCAGGTGCCCTTGGCCTTGTTGGCCACCTGGGCACACCTGGGCTCATGTCCAGCTGCTCTCACCAGCCCCCTCAGGGCCTTTTCCAGCTTTCCAGCCCCTCTGTCCCAGCCTGGAGCGTTCCATGGGGCTGTTGTGACCCAAGAGCAGGACTTGGCACTTGGCCTTAGGGACTCTCACCCAACTGGCCTGTTCAGATCAGGCAGGAAAGCCAGGAAATCATCCCACACAGCATGGGTAGTTCTGCCCAGCTCCTCTGGGCCTTGGCTTGCTCTCTGGTCTCTGTTTGCCCTGAGCAGAGATGTCCCTGTCACCTTCTTCTCATGGATGGGCTTGTGATGATGGGGGACTTGCAGGTAGTTGACAACAAGCACAAAAAAACCCTAAAATGCAACCAGGGAAAGGCTCCAGGTGCCGATGTTTGGAGACATGCAGCAAATATTTTTAGAATATATGGAAATAACCCTTGTTCTGATCCAGTGTTGAACCTCATGGCACAGAGAGCCCTGGGTGCTGACTTTTGAACAGCAGTTTTATCCCCCAGCACCTCCCTTCGCTGGTGTTCAGCAGTGCCTGTGTCCTAATCCCAGCTCCCACGTGGCCCCAGCTCAGTGCCAGAGGCACAAGAACCCCCTTAGGGAGGGTTGGAGTCATTCTGCCCCGGGCAGGGAATGTGAGTGAGGAACTGCTGTGTTCTGTGCAGGGAATGAAATCCCCCCTCCCAGCAGCTCTCCCAAATTACTCACTCTGTGCTTGCACTGCTCTGCTCCTCAGTTCCTTCTCTGGCTTTTATAAACCACACAGAATCAATACTGTGGCTCCTTGGCTTTGTGCACCGTGCCCTGGTGCTTTGAAAACCTTCTTCATGCCCAGCTGCAGTTATTTCTTTCTATATTTTTCTAATATTTCTGTACTTTGAAAGCAGTCCCAGGCAGCAGGGGAAGCACTGACACAAGAGATCACCTCCAGCATCACCGTCAGGGTGGGGCTGGTGATGGGAGCAGCAGCACAAGGCTGGCCAAGGCTTTTTTGGGATGACAAACTCACCTCTTCAGAGGAAAAGAGTAAAACATGCTCAGTGTTTCTTGCAGAAATGTTCCTGAATTGAACAACTTCTCAAGGCTTCTGTTTTACCACCAAGTACAAACAGAGCCTTAAGGCAGCAGGGCCCAGGGAAGTCACAGTCACTGTTCTTCACCCACTGAAGGGACAAACAGCCAAATTACCTCCCAGTAACCCCAGGGGAAAGGAAAGATCTGGAGCTGTTGGTTGGGAACTACTCCAGCAAGAAGACGGGTATCAGTTTTCCCTGTCCCCTTGAAACCCACAGGGAAACAAGGAAGCTGGAATTCCTGCTGGTTTCCCTATGTACTGCCCTGTGAATTGCCCCCTTGAACTTGAAGACCCATTAGTCCACCCTGTTTACTGGGGAGGTGTTACCCTCAGTTCTCTCCCTTCTCCAAATCCATAATCCTTTGAGCATGGCACCTGTGCCTTTCCTGCTGGTTTCCACGGCTGGCATTGTCTCAGGGCTGGATGCAAACATTTGGTTGCCAGTGGGAGTTTTTGACCCCCATAGGACAAGCCAGGGGTTGGATGTGAGCTGGTTCCTTGAACGTGGGCAGAGCCTGCAGCTCCCCTGGAGAAATCCTCATCCCTCCTGAGGGGAAGAGCCACCCACAGGCTGCCCGACATCCATCAGACCTCAGGAAGGAAAGGCAAATCAAGGCTGGGTCACTCCTCACCTTCTCAGCCCTCTTAGCACAGGCCGGTGAGGAGAACTCACTCACTGGCAGAGACCACTGCCCCTGGAATGTCTCCAGCAGGAACTGGGGTTAAGGGGCCCAGGCTGTTTCCAGGTGGGTTTGGGATGGGCTCCCAGCACCGGGAGCCTTCTCTCCTGCAGAAATCCCTCGGCACAGGGACAGCTGCAGTGGAGTCACGGTGGCCCTGTCACAGCCCTGCCACAGGCGAGTGACAGAGGCTTGCTCTGGCTGCCGGCAGTTATTCTTGGTTTAAGAGGTCAGTGTTTCATTCCCAGCCCTCAGCTGAGGGAGGACTGCTGGCTCCATCCCTGGATTTGGCTGTCAGGGCTGAGGATGGAGCACCCCTGGCAGGCAGCACCAGTCACTGAGCCCCTGACACTGGTTTGCCACCAGCTGTATGTCCCAGTGTTCGGGTAAAAGGAACTGCCAGGAAAAAGCTGCTGGACTAAATTTTTGGGAGCACGATGTTGCTATGAACTGTTGTCCTTTCCCTGTGTCTCAGGAAATCACACAACCTTCACTGTCCTGCCCTGAGCATGAATAAAAACAGAAATCAAGGCTGAGGACACAACTGTGCCTCTGCTCTGGGTGTGTTCTGCCCCTAGATATGAAATCCTGCAAACGACTTTAATGTCCAGAGCGAGCTGAGAAAATCCTGGACTTGTCCTGACTATAACACCAATATTATATTTGGGGGAAGGTGTGTGTGTGGTGAGAGATGCAACGTCTGTCACCTACATTGATACATGAAGAGTATTGGAGTCAGAAATATCTTATTATCACAAGAAGCCACGAGGGCATAATTGTGAATATGACAGAAATTTCATATATTTGTATTGATGGTGATAATACCTGTAAAATACTCTTTAGCACCTGAGCCAGCTCATCCCAGGTGTGGAGAAGGGGGATGTCCAGGTCTGGAAAAGGGGGATGTCTGGGTGTGGAAAAGGGGGATGGATGTCTGGGTGTGGAAAAGGGGGATGTCCGGGTATGGAAAAGGGGGATGTCTGGGTGTGGAAAAGGGGGATGTCCAGGTGTGGAGAAGGGGAATGCCTCTGTTCACAGGAGGCAGAAGGGGTTTGGGGCTGGTCAGTGGTGGCAGCAACACACCCAGAGGTGACAGCAAGTGCAGATCCCACATTTCTCCAGGGTGCTGCTGATGCACGGCTGTGGCCCTTCCCTCAGGAGCCATTCCCAAGCCTCAGTGAAAACCACCAGGCTCATCTTGGCTTCATTCCTGCCCATAATTAAAGGCCCTTCAGTGGGGTGGGTGGTACATTAAATATAGATGGGAGCTGGAAGAAATAGCTGGATTGCTTTTTGAGGAGCTGAATTGGAAAAGTTGAATTTCTTTTGAAGGTGCAATTCATCCCATTCCAAGGTAGCACCTAAATTCAACTGAAGGAATTCTACCCAAAAAGCATCTCCTTCCCTGCACTGATGGGAAGGGAGTGACTGGCACAGGGAGACACCCCAGGACAGCTCTCCCTTGGTGCCACGGCCCCTGAAACGAGGCCCTGTAATTCCTGCTTTGGAGTCCTGTAGGGATCCTGGTGTTTGAGAACTGGGAACTCTGAGGGCACCAGTGGGTCATTCATGTCCAGCCTGGAGAGCTGCAGGGACACAACCTGTTCTCAGCCTGCCTTTCCTGGGAGAAAAGTTCCTGTCAGAGCTGCCATGGAGCAGAACTGTCCCCTTCCCCTGGGACCTGGAGCAGAACTCTGCCCCGCTGTTGACAGATTCAGTGGATCTTTATTCCCTGCTGGATTTGTGTGTGTTTCCAACATCTAAAAAAGGGTCTGTTTTGCTTCGAGGTTCTGCCTGGCACCAGCAGTGCCAAAACATCCCACGAGAAAAGCTGTTCCTGCTGCACTTTTGGAAACTGGAGCTTCCAAAATGAGATGCTGAGCACTCGGGTGTTGGGACCCAGCTTTTTTCTGGGATGGTTCACCCAAGCTCCTGGGCTGAAATCCCACTGCAGTGACAGCTGGCTCCTGTGCCCAGGGAAGCAGCAGGGCAGTGGGCACTAACAGCTCCAGCCAGGTCAGTAACATCTCCTCCTCCCTGCTGCTTTCCAGGAGGAACAAAAAAATTGTTGCTTGGCCTGATTCAGAGAGCATTGCTGCTGCCTCCCTCCTGCAGGCTTTTTAAAATTCTGCTGTGCTCTGCTCCAGCTCTTCTGCAGTATTTAACAGAGGGTGAGTGTGCTGGGTAGAGAGCTGAATCCCGTTCATTAGCCAGGCTAAGGACTGTTCTGTGTGCTCAGCCTTTGCTTTGTTTTAAAGATGCCCCAGTGTCTCTGCCTGGTGCCCCTTCAGAGGCTGTCTGACCCCACAGAGTGCCAGAATTTCCCCCAAATGGTCTCTGTACAGTGGGATTTCTGTGGTGGGAGAGCACAGTGGCTGTACCAGGGCACTGTGCACAAACTCTGAGCTTCTCTGTTCCATTTCCCTGGGCTCTTCTGCACTTGAGAGGATTTCATAGAATCCCAGAATGCTTTGGGTGGGAAGGGAACTTAAAAACCATCTAATTCCACGGGCAGGGACACCTTCCACTATCCCAGGTTTCTCCAAGCCCCGTCCAGCCTGGCCTGGGACACTTCCAGGGATGGAGCAGCCACAGTCTGGACAACAAATACCCGTCTGGTTGTTCCAACCAGCAATGGAACAGCACAAGTTCCTCTGGCCAAGGAAATGAAAATGTTTCTTCCGAGGTGACTTAAAATGGGGGATGTCCTTGCCAGTGTCAGCTCTGCCAAAGTGCAAAGTCCCCCGTGGGAGCCGAGGCTGGTGTGACCCCAGCTGCTGATCCCTTTGGCTGCCTCGGGGCCCTGCTCAGCCCCTGCCACTGCAGACACCCCCAGGTGTTGGAGGGGCTCTCCTGGCTGAACCTGCTCCTGACAGCTCGGAACAAAAGGTGCCAGGGCAGCATCTCTGCTCCTTGCTGGTGTTACAGTGCAGAGAGGACTCGTCCCAGCTGCTCCCTGGGAGCCTTTTTGGGTTTATGTGATGCCTGAGGATTTTTCAGTTTTTTATACATTTGTAGCGCTGTGGATTTTAAATAAAGCTGTATAGTATCTAATACTTTCTCACTAGCTTTTACTTCTCTCACATTTTAGAACAAGAAGTCATGTTTGCTACATGTTTTGTCTTTGTTCAAGAAAAGGAATTTTTTAGCAAGGACTCGCTGTTTTTCACCAGACTTCATAGACATAACAAGATGTAGGGCAGAAACCCATGGAAAAACCCAAAAAGAGGGACTGGCCCAGTGTGGGAGCAGCTGCAGCAGCTGGGCTTTCTAATTGGACAAGCTTATCAAGAATATGCTGAATACTTGAACTTATAAAAAGTGCAAGGATCAATTACATGTGTGCATGTCTAGTTATGGTGCACCTGAAAGCTCTCATTAAATAGCTGCTCTTTATATTACCTTCCTAACCTTGTTTGGAAAGCTGGGGGTTTTCAGGCATCATATGGAAAGAGAAGAGAACACTGGAGCAGCCTAGCACAGCCTGCAAGCGCAGGGCCCAGTGCCAGGGAAGCCTTTCCAAGGTGGGGTGAGGGAAATACAGATGTTTCTGCAGGGAAATTCAGCCTGACTTAGACACTCACCTCAGCACGGGCTGCACATCCCTCTGCCTGAATCCCACCAGAGAAAGGGGAAAGCACCCACCACCTCATCCTCGTGCCTGAAACGGGATCAGCTTTACTGATGGACAGAAGAAGGCTGAGGGCAGCTCTGTGTCACTGCTACTCACTCCAGAACACCTCCATGCCAACTCCACACATCCCTGTCCCGGATCAGTGAGTTTTCCAGACCCCACAGAAAGAGAACAATTGTACAGAAACTTTCTCACCTTCAAACTCTGTCTGGCAGTTGCCAGAGTTCTCATTCAAGCTCTCCTCCTCGTTGATGATGATGTTCTCGATGTCCTTCATGGTGAGGTGGTCGCGGAAGGCGTGGTACAGGATGTGCTTCAGCTCCTCCAGCGTTATCCTCTGCATGTCAAACTGTGGGGACAGCACCAGTTACACCCAGGGATGGGGCTCAGGGGAGGACAGGCCTGAGGGCAACACCACAACTCCCTGCTTGGGTTTCATCAACCTCATCTCAACAGCTCGGGGCAGATTTTGCTCTTTTGGGCTCACTTCACTCTGGCAGTGAATGCTGCAGATGGGGTTGCTCGGCCAGCTGACTCAGTGCTGCTGGGGCAGCAGAGAAGCACATCCCCATGGCAGGGATGGCCTTCCAGGCTGGAGGGGCAGCAACCCAGTGTCAGTCCTGGCCATCCCAACACAGAGAAAACCCTAAAGGATTCCCCTGGCAGCTCTTACACCTCGCCACGAGCCACAACCTTGTTGCTGCCCCCTTTTAAAAAATTTCCTAACCCTCCCGTTGTGCCTGTGTGGCAAGAACAAGCAGAGAGCATTTCCCTCTGGGCTGACTCCTGCTGTAGATCCAGTAGGTAAATGCTGCTCTCACACAACCCAAAGGTCAAGTCCACAATTCCTGCCGAACACGAATCTCTTGCAGCAGCAGGACACTGCACGTGTGCAGTCTGTGGGATTAATTCTGCTGATGGATCAGGATGAGGACACTCACCCGGCTGCTGTGCAGTGCCGGGGGGGAGGTGACTCTCTCCGAGCCATCGGTGCAGTTCAGTAAAGCAGGATGGAGATGCTCCGAGTCATGAGGAGTCCCTGGGAGAGCTGCGCCTCCTCTGAGCAGCACCTGAGGCCTGACAGCCCCCAAGGGCTTGTGCACAGCTCCCAGGGCCCTCCAGGGCTCCTCCACCCTCACCTGAGGCCCCAGAAAGGCCAAACCCCTCTGGCTCAGTGCTCCAGGGGAGGGAAGGTGATGCCAGCTCACAGCTGCTTCTGCCACTGGGAGAGGGGTGGAGCAGCAGGAAGTTCCCATTGCTTTCCCCCAGCCTGAGGAGGACAGGACAAACAAGGCAGGACAGGACAAGGGGGGATGGCTTCAAACTGCCAGAGGTTTGACTGGATATCAGGGAGGAATTGTTCCCTGTGAGGGGGGGGAGGCCCTGGCACAGGGTGCCCAGCGAAGCTGTGGCTGCCCCTGGATCCCTGGAAGTGTCCAAGGCCAGGCTGGACGGGGCTTGGAGCACCCTGGGACAGTGGGAGGTGTCCCTGCCCAGGGCAGGGATGGCACTGGATGGGCTTTGAGGTCCATTCCAGCCCAAACCATTCTAGGGGTTCTTATCACTTCTGAGCTGAGGTTGTCTTCCCTGAGCACTGCTGCACATCTCATCATACAGCTGAAAAATCCTTAATTCTCCAAAGGGTTAACCAAGAGAAATAAATGCACTCTGGTTAAATCTGGACCCTGAACTATTCCCATCTATCTCTGTGTGTACAGGCAGATTTGCACACATCCATCTCTTTTTATCCAGCTCTCCACAGAAACACCAATTTCTACAATTCCATTCACTCATTTCCTGCAACAGTCACAGACCCGGTGCAGAAAATGTGCAGACAAGTGGACAACAGGGGCAAACCCCCAAGTTCCTGGTTCTGGCCAGATGAAAAGCATTTCTCTGCAAAGTCTGATGGGTTTGGTGGTTTTGCTGCTGTCCTTGTTCCTCAGGGATTCAGCTAAAAATAGGAGTGTCCCATTGTCACCAGTGACTCCTTGGTGCACAGTTCAAAGCTGGATTGCAAATCCCCCTGGGATTGAATCACAAATTTCCATCCTGCTTTGTTGTGCGTGAGCAAATCTCACTATCCGTGTTCTGCTGTCTCTAATGTTGAAAAGAGAAGGGACAGGGAGCAGCTGTGCTCTTCACACCCTGTTCCATCACAAAAAGCGTTTCTCTGGCAACTGAAGGTGTGGAAATTTGGGATAATTCCTACGCCTGCCTTGCAGCAGTGCTGGGGGGTGTTGGGGGAGGTCTGCAGGGTGCACTGAAGCTGCCCAGGGGGCCCAGCACTCCAGGTTTGCTTCCTGCAGTACTGATTGCATGGAGTTAAAATCAAGGATTTCTCCCCTATCCCGCATTCCTTTGGAGGTTTTGTCCTCGGAAACTCCAACCTGAAATTGAGCCCCAGCCCCTTTCAGAGTCCATCCATATAGAACTTCATCCCAGTGGTCACCTCCTACCTGCAGGAGCAGCCCTTCAGCCCATGGTGACCCCGTTCCCCCTCACCGGGCGTGATGTTCCACCTCTGTTGGGGTTTTCTTCCTGTTCTGGGCTCAGGGACAACTCCCTGAGGCCAACACAGATTTGATTTCGGTGTCGTTCATGGGTTTGTTTTTTCTGCCTTCAGGGAATCACGGGAAGGCTTGGGTTGGAAGGAACCCTAAAGATCATCTCATTCGAGCCCCAGGAGCCTCTGACATGGTGCAGGACCCCATTCTTGGGCAGGCAAAAAGGCAATGACTGCTCCAGGATCTGCCTCATGATGTCCCAAGGTGACTGTGTTGGAAGAGCAGCATCCCTGCATCATCCTCAGCTCCTGCCTGGCTTCTCCAGAGCTGCAGGTGTGACACTCACCTGGGACACAGCACTGCCTGTGCTCACACATATTTTTCCCTTCTCAGTCTTAGAATCCAGCATGGTTTGGGATGGAAGGGACTTTAAATCCCATCCAGTGCCACCCCTGCCATGGGCAGGGACACCTCGCACTATCCCAGGGTGCTCCAAGCCCCGTCCAGCCTGGCCTTCGACACTTCCAGGGATCCAGGGGCAGCCACAGCTTCTCTGGGCACCCTGTGCCAGGGCCTCCCCACCCTCACAGGGAACAATTCCTTCCTCATATCCCATCTACACCGACTCCCTTTCCATTTGAACCCATTCCCCTTGTCCTGTCACTCCCATTCCTGATGCAGGGTCCCTCCCTGCTTTCCCTGTAGCCCCTCCACACTCTGGAAGGGGCTCTGAGGTCTCCACACAACCTCCTCTTCTCCAGGCTGAACAATCCCAACTTTCTCAGCCTGTTGAAGCCTTTGCTGCTCTCCCTCTCTGCCAGCATTGCCACCAAAAAGCTCTTGCAGGATCTGCTGTCCTGCCACCTCCACTCCAGGCTGCCTGGAGTTCAAACACAGCCGTGGTTATCATCTCATCTAAAAAATGTGCCAACAGGAATGACTTGAGGGGTTGGGGGCCTTCCTGTACCCGTTAATCTACCTAGAGGGAAACAACTGTTCTCTTGATAAATGCACATCTGTTGCTGCATCTCCAGCTATTGCTTTTAAATGTTATGCTAATAGAGAGAGAAATTATCTTTTTTTATTGTTTGGTTGTCCTTTCTGTCTTTTAGGAAGTGGAACAACCTTGGCTGCGATTCAAAATCCCCCTTGTTGGCTCATAAGAGTTGGACTCAATGGTCTTTGTGGGGTCCCTTCCAACTCAGAATATTCTGTGAATCTGTGAATTTCTGTCCTGATTTTTTGCCTCTTGGCAGGAGTGGTCCTTGCTCCTGCTCTGCTCCACGCTCTGGTACTTCCCTGCAGGAGCCACGTCCTCCCTGAGCTCTGTACCAGCTCGGGATGGTGCCCAGAACGGGCTCCAGCTCGGGGGTCCAGCTCGGGGCACTCAGGGACAAGACCCTACTTGGGCTCCGAGGCAATTCCTTCTGCTATCTCTGCTCTCCAAACCGGCGATTTCCCTGATTCACTTTTCAATTACTCCCGGCTTTATTGTGGTAATGACAGCAACCAGGGAGCAACTCTTAACTTTTATTGACTCCACCGAGAGGAAAACCGTGACTGTTGCAAGCTGGAAACTTTCTATCGGCTTTATAATTAGTGGAAATCAATGGTGCTGCTTGTGAGGCTTGGAATAATTCACTGTGAGCAGTGAAACACAAACTGTGCCCAGCGCTGAGGCTCAGGCTCCCCCCGTGCTGCTCTGAGTACCCTGAAAAACTGAGGAGAGCACCAGGAATTGTGCAGTGCAGTTCCTGAGGGACCTCCTGGAGCTGGAGGATGTTGTCCCACAAGACACCTGGAAGGGAAAGTGGACCTGGTCCACTCCAGCCTGGAGTGAGTGCTTCTTGATTTAAACTTCCTTCTGGGAATGACAGCAGAGTCCCGACCACTTCTTTTAGTCTCCCTAATCCCAATTTCCAAAATTTGTGTCTGACTGACAGTGCCTTGCCTGCAGAGCACCATTTCCAGGATTTCTGTGTCCTGCCTGGGATGGGCTCCTCTGCTCTGTGCAGGGAATGCTCTTCGGGAAGGGCTTGTCCCTTGAAGGAGTTAAATGCTGACACAGCACCTTTGATCACTTCATATCCGCTCTGCTTTAAAACAAAGGAGTGGGAGGCTCCTCTCTGGAATCCCAAGGTGGCCTGGCTGCCGTGCAGGTGGGTGAGGCCAGGCTGGGGCTCCAGTGCCAGGAGCAGGCCCACTCTGGTGACCTGCAAGATCTTCTAAAGCCACTTCAGTAAACCTGCTCTGCTCCACAGGAGGTGGGACCGGCTGCTCTGGCAGGGGGGTTTAGCTGGGAGAGCACTCACACACAGGTTTCTCACGTCAGCCGCCTGGGAAGGTCATCCTGGGCTCCTGAGGGCTCCAGAGGAGACTGAGCCAGCAGCAGCAGAGCAGGATTTTACCTTGTGTTTTGAAAATTATATCTGCAACCCCAAAAGCTTCAAAGAGTCAGAGAATCGTTTAGGTTGGAAAATATCCTTGAGTGCAGCCAGTGACCTGACCCCAATTCCAGCACTGACCCCTGTCCCAGCTCCACGTCTGCGTTTCACCGAGTTCTTGTTTGGGGCAGCCCTTGGCAATCTCTGAGCAATGAAAACAACACCTTTGCCTTGCTCTCAGACCTTCTGCATGCCTTGAACACCCACGGGGCAGAGGCAGAGGGCTCTGCCCACGCTGCCACAACAGGGATGTGACCCAAGAACTGCCTGGAGCCTGCAGAGCTGGGTCTTGTGCTGTGCCAGGCCTGGGCAGCTCGGTGGGGGCAGCTGCTCCTCGAGCCAGACCAGCCTTGAGATCTGAAACCACTGACTTGGGACTTGGTGGCTCCCAGCTGCCTCCAACAACCCCTGCCAGCCTGCAACAGGGAGCCGAGCTCCATCCACGATGGATTGTCCCCTCCTGTTGGGAGATGATGTGGGAAAGGCCTGGTCCCATCCAGCCCAGGGTGCTGCTTCCCCATCCTGCTGTCCCACCACTCACATGGAGCACGAGGCTGTGCTTGGTCCCACTGGGACACACTCACTCCCAGAGCCTGGAGCACGCAGGGAGCCCAGCAGGAACCATTCCCCCCTGGAAATAACCTGGCATGCTCAGCCCCGTGGTGGGCAGGGCTGGGTGACACCAGCACGGGCAGTGGGACGTGCCCCAGGACACCCAGATGCCTGTGACAGCCTCTCCCCGGGGATGGAGCAGCTGCCCCTGCTCCCTCCTGCTCCCACAGCCTTCAGGAACATCCCCAGGCTCATTTCCATAGTAATAGGCTCGTTCCTGTGCTGGCTATGGAGAGATGGCTCCTCTCCTCCCGACAGCTTTGTCAGCAGGGAATGGGACATGTGGTGATAAATCAGATTTAAGTGCATGTTCACAGCACCCCGAACCCCAAATCCCCAGCGCAAGGCTGGGCTATGAAATGATGTGGAATTCAAAACTCACCTGGCCCTGGGTTCCCCCTGTGTGTCCCTTCAGATGCCCCACAGCCCAAATGGGTCCATCAGGGAATATGGGATTCCCACAGCTCTGCCAGAGGCACTGAGGTCTGTAGGTCACAAACTGCTCCGTGTAGGGCTCCAAACACCCTCCTGTGCTCCCAGGAACAGGGTGGGATTGTTGGGATGTCCTGTGCAGGGCCAGGAGTTGAACTCGATGATCCCTGGGGGTCCCTTCCCACTCTGGGTATTCTGTGATTCCCTGATACTCAGTGTGGATTTGGAGCATCCCTTAAACCTCCTGGCTCCATGGCCCCTGGGACAGGAGCTGGTGTGGCCTCCACGTGTCTGACAGGAACCCATGGACACACTTTGGCTCTGGGGATGGAAAATGCTGCTGGGGCTGCTCTGCCAAGAACCCCTTTTCTAGCCAAGAATGAACCTGGAGATGTAATTCCCTCCTGGAGATGTAATTCCCTCCTGGAGATGTAATTCCCTCGGCTGATCTCACCCCCTGGTGAGGTTGGTCCCCTCCTTCACTAGACCCAGACTTTAACCCTCTGCAGAGAAGTTTTGAGCAGGGCAGAGGGTCTTTGGCTGTGCCTGTCCAGGGCTCTCCTCACTTCACAGCAGGGATCTCAGGGTTATTAAACTGGGCTAAGAGGAACAGGCCCCTGGCAGGCAACACCTCCACAGAAAACACAGGAGGAATATTAATCCTGGGCCCAGTCAATTAACTTTAAATATTTAGTAAACATGGAGAAGTGGTGGTTTGGTTTTTGTATTCAATTAGAGAATGTTCTCAGGCTGAAACACAAATTACCAGGCTCTGAAAATTTCCAGGCCTGGGCACCAGGCCGATCCTAATCAAAGGGAATACCTAACAAGGTCTGCAGCATCCTGACCTTCCCTGCAAGGCCTGTGGGAGCCCCTCGGAGAAGCAAACTCCTAAGATTTAATTAGGGCTAAAGCTGGGAATTCCCATTTGGCACCAACCACCTTCTGCCTCCCCCACAGATATGGAGCTCTAATGGATTCCCATCCCCAGGGTAAATCCCGCATGGGATGAGGTAAAACGTGCTCTGATGGTGTTTGTGTGTCCCACTGCAGGCAGAGGATTTCAGGCAGAACTGTTCCCCCTTTGCTCAATCAATGAGAACACAACAAGGGGGGTTCGTGACAGGTCTGGGTTTTTCAAGAGAAAAACTCATTGCTTCTTTGCCCCACAAGAAGCTCCTCCATCAGGGGAGGGCAGGGGGTGTGCACCCCAGCGAGACCCTCAGCTCCTGTGTCTGGGAATGCTGGAATTAAGGTCCTGATCCAGGCAGCCCCAAGGACGCGAGGGCCCTCTGGGTGTGCCAGGGACAGCTCGTGCCGGGCCAGGTCCTGGGGAAGCAGCTGCAAACACAGGGGCCTGGCTGGGGCCTGGGGACAACAATGGCAAAGCTGCCGGCACAGACGGATTATGGAGTGAGGGGAAGTCAAAGCCTTGCAGAAATCACCTCCCTGTCTGCTCCACCAAACAGATTGAGTCCGACCCACCCCTCCCTTCCCCATTTTTCCAGACTGCTGCAGGATCTCTGCCTGGGAGAAGGATCTTTAAGCTGTTCCTAAATGAGATGAGGCAGCAGAGAGCTGAGGGAAGTGAATGAATGGGCTGTGCAGCCCTGCTGCTGTCTCCTGAAAGCCCTCAGCAAAAGAACCCATTTTTTACTGAACAGCTACAAATGCCCTGAGAACACTGGGAGAAGTGGATTAGAAGGTGAGCCATGTTCCTGGACTGCACAGGGGACACTGAGAATTAATAAAAGCTTTACAAGGCACACCCAGGGCTGCTGTGGGGAACTTGAGGCATCCTGGACAATGCACATGATGGTTAAAAAAAAATCATAACCACGAGGCAGCAAAGAGACCTTCCACTTCTGCTGTCCAGCACAGACAAAGCCGAGACAGAATCCCAGCATGGTCTGGGGTGGAAGGGACCTTAAAGCCCATCCAGTGCCACCCCTGCCATGGCAGGGACACCTCTCACTATCCCAGGCTGCTCCAAGCCCCGTCCACCCTGGCCTTGGACACTTCCAGGGATCCAGGGGCAGCCACAGCTTCCCTGGGCACCCTGTGCCAGGGCCTCCCCACCCACACAGGGAAGAATTCCTTCCCAATATCCCATCTATCCCTGCCCTCTGGCAGGACACCAGGTGCCCACCAAGCTGCTTCATCACTCCCGTTTCTCAGCTGGACAGGGGAGAGAAGACAAGACAGAAAACAGCTCAAAGGTTGAGATAAGGAGCTCACTAAAGCAAAAGTGAAAGATTGTGTGTGCACAGGCAAAGAGAAAGAAACCCAAAGATTTTATTCTCTCCTTCCATCAGCAAATGATGTCCAGCCACTTCCTGGGAAGGACTCCAGCCCCTGGAGCAGTTGCTCCTGAGGGCAAACATTGTAAACAACAAATGTCCCCCCTTCCTCGTCCTTTTCTTAGCTGTTATCTGAGCTGACATCACATGGTCTGGAACACCCCATGACCTCAGGACTGGGACCTTTTCATTTGCAAGACATGAAATATTAAAAAGGCAACATTTTTTTCCCAGTGAGAAATTCACCTAAAGCAGGAGAAATTCATCTGTGCATGGAAAAGTTCTGATTTGTCAAACTGGCACTTTCTAAGGAGAAGGAAGAAATAACAAATTGGAAATGCCAGAAGTTTCTAGTGGGGCCAGGAGATGGAAGTTTCACCACCAGTGCGTCCCAGCGGGGACTGCCCAGTGCCCACAGCCCAGGGACACAAAGAACACATTTTTGGCTTTTTTTACAACCTGTAGCAACCAGGGTTTCTCCAAAGTCCATCCCAGCTGCCCTGGAAAGCGCCTGGCTCACATGAGCACACACCTGCTGAGAGCAGGGGTGACAATGGAGCTCCCCTTGGGCCTGTCAGGGACCTCTCCCGACAAGCCCAAAGCCCTGAAGGAAGTCAGTGAATATCAAACTCAGCTGGAGACAGAAGCGCATTGGAAAATCCCTCCCCTGCTGCAGTTCAGTTTAGCAATTCAGGAGCAGGGGATGTGAAAAATTGGTGTTGGTGCACCAAGGCTCAGCAGTTGGGGAGAAAGGACTTAATGATTTTAACATTTCTGAGTTGTTTCTCTCTGTCACATTGTGCTGGGATGTCGATACGTCTTTTATTTGCATGTTGTATTTTTATATCACCTTTTGCTCTCCACAAAACAACCGTTCTTTGAAACCAAGATTAATTCGACTGAAAACCACGACATCAGAACTGGAGCCTGGAGTATCTAAGTTACTCTGCTGCTGGGAGTACATGATTTTTTTCCTTGCCATGGCAAAAACAAGGTGATCAGTCCTGAAGTCCCCTCCAGCAACTCACTTGGCATTTGCAAGCTCCTGCCAGCTACCAATACATGGAGAGGGAGCAGAAAATACAGATCAGCTGCCACTGCAGAAAAGTAAACTCCAGCAAAGTGATTTTAGTGCCTGACTCAGAGCAGGGGTCTGCAGCCAGGAGGGAGCACTGGCACCTCCAGACTGGGATAAACGAGCAGCTTTGCCAGGCCCTGCTGCCAGGAGAATCCCGGGAGGAGCAGGAGCAGAGCTGGGCAGCCAGCACAGAGGCAGGGGAGCACAGCTGGTGTGCAGGGAAAGGCAGCGAGAGCAGCTCACCCGGTGACGAACTCCTGGGGACCAGCAGGGAGGATGCGGCTTGGGAACAGATTTAGGAGCTCCACAAGGGACACTGCGTGTTTGGAGGCCTCTGGGAATGCAGTGGGAACCCTCCCAGCACCAAACTCTTCATCCCATCACCTACCCCAGGAGCCTGGGACAGGTGAACCCGAGTGCTTCCACAGCAGATGGAGCAGGGCCAGCGCATCCTCCTTCACTGCCTTGGCTGAACTGCCCAAGCATCAGATGTTGCACTGTTCTATCACAGTCAATAAATGCCTTTGGATTATCTTTTATATCTTATTATAGCATTTGGATTCTCTTTTATATCTTATTTTAGGATTTTGATTATCTTTTATCTTGGGGAACCTTCTCTGGCAGATCTGACCATCTCAGCAGACAGTGAAGCAATGGGGAGTTGAATGCAGAATCACGGAATATCCTGAGCTGGGAGGGACCCCCAGGGATCACCCAGTCCTACTCCTGGCCCTGCACAGACACCCCAACACTCCCACCCTGTGCATCCCTGGGAGAGCTGTCCAAAGGCTCCTGGAGCTCTGGCAGCCTTGGGGCCGTGCCCATTCCCTGGGGAGCCTGGTCAGTGCCCAGCACCCTCTGGGGGAAGAACCTCTTCCTGATCTCCAGCCTGACCCTGCCCAGTGCCAGCAGTGCCAAGGGGGGCTGTCCCTGGGGGTCAGGGGGGCTCAGCCACACCCCAGCCCTGAGCCCCCCACCCTGGGGCACAGCCCTGACCCAGGCCTGTGAGATCAGCTGCTAATTGCACTTCAGTTCTGCATCAATTAGAGAAATATTTAGCTCAGTGCCACTCAAGGGCTCTTCTCCCACTAAAATAAACTGTGACGTGACAGCTCCACTCCCCCATCCCGGGCTCTGCTGGGGCTGGGCTGGGAGAGCCCCAGGGCAGGAGCTGGGTGGCAAATCCTGGCTGGGCTTCCCAGCAGAGCCCAACGTGCTGGGGATGGGACAGCTCTGCTGGGAGGAAAGGCTGGGAGAACTGGGACTGCTCAGCCTGGAGAAGAGAGGCTTTGGGGTGACCTCATTGTGACCTTCCAGGACCTGAAGGAGCCACAAAAAACACGGAGAGGGACCATGGACAAGGGATGGAGGGACAGGACACGGGGGAATGGCTCCCACTGCCAGAGGGCAGGGATAGATGGGATATTGGGAAGGAAGTCCTGACTGTGAGGGTACGGACCCCCTCGCACAGGGTGCCCAGAGAAGCTGTGGCTGCCCCTGGATCCCTGGAAGTGTCCAAGGCCAGGCTGGACGGGGCTTGGAGCAGCCTGGGATAGTGGGAGGTGTCCCTGCCCATGGCAGGGGTGGGATGGGATGAGCTTTAAGGTCCCTTCCAGCCCAATCCATGATTCCATGAGCTCACCAGTCACCAGACCCCCAGCCCTGCACCCAAAATCCTCTCTGCCTCTGCCCATGCTGGGCTGCTCTTCCCACCCTCCCAGCTGGAAGAGCCAGGCTCTCCAACAACACAGCCGAGCTCTGCTGCTGCATTAATTCCTCTCCACAGGTATCCCAGGAATGGCAGTGAGTGGAGGCAGCCCTGCCACGTGTGTGGGGACCAAACAAGGCCACCTGCTCTGGTGACACAGCTCCAGCCCTGACACCCTCTGCTAAACCTCTCTTTCCTCCCTGCACTGAACCAAGTCAGCTTTTCCGAGTGCTCCCTCTCCCCCTCAAGCCACAGCACCGAGCTGCCTTTTATCAGCGCTGAGAAAGGCACAGCAATCAAAAAGCAGCTGATAATCCTGATGATTCCAGTGATACAGCCCAAGGAAACACAATCCTGTCCCACCCTGCTGACAGCTCCGCAGAAATATTTGGATAATTTGTGTTGGTTCAAAGCTCTCTCTGACAGGATTAGGTGATTCACTAAAAGGGGATGTTTCCTACCTCCCAAAGGTGACATCCACTTTTATTAGAAATGTCATAAACAACCTAAAACTGGGCAATCCACAAAAAAAAAGCACAGGAAAGAAAACCAGCTGGAAAAGCCAGCAGCAACCCAGCCAAGGGCTGTGAGCCACAGTCCTGCGCCGGGACTGTAAGGACAGCACTTCCCACCCCTGAGCTGCCCATCCTCACTCTGTGAGACACTCTCCTTGTGTGACAATCACCGTGCCTGTGAACAAGCCACACAAGAATCCCTACGACTCCTGAAAAGAGGCTGCAGCCAGGGGGAATGGTGTTTTCTCCTAGGGACAAGGGACAGGACAGGAGGGAACGGCCTCAGGTTGTGTCAGGAGAGGTTTAGATTGGACATCGGGGAAAGTTTGTGGAAAGGGTGGTCAGGCACTGGAAGGGGCTGTCCAGGGCAGTGGTGGAGTCCCCATCCCTGGAGGGGTTCAAAAAATGGATGTGGCACTTGGGGACATGGGGTAGTGGTGGCCTGGGCAGTGCTGGGGGAGATGGAGAGGGACTGGGGACAAGGGATGGAGGGACAGGACACAGGGAATGGCTTCCCACTGCCAGAGGGCAGGGTTAGGTGGGATATTGGGAAGGAATTGTTCCCTGTGAGAGTGGGGAGGCCCTGGCACAGGGTGCCCAGAGCAGCTGTGGCTGCCCCTGGATCCCTGGCAGTGTCCCAGGCCAGGCTGGACAGGGCTTGGAGCAGCCTGGGATAGTGGGAGGTGTCCCTGCCCATGGCAGGGGTGGCACTGGATGGGCTTTAAGGTCCCTCCCAACTCTGTGATTCTGTGATTCTGTGTTTCTGTGATTCTGGATATGGAAAACAAGCTCTATGTCACATTAAAATATTCCTCCCTCACCAATTCCTCCTGACACCAGACCATTTGCCTGGCAGTAATTCCCTATTTCTCCTCATCCCACTGGGCCAAGGACCTCACCCGCAGCCTTGCTGAAGCCTCCTCTGCTCTGCAGCTTCCAATCCCAATTTTCTCACCAAATTATGGAATATATGAATCAAATCAAGCTGATTCCAGCCTTGGAGTCCTCAGCTTCTGTCCCAGCTCTGGAGAAGGACACGAATCTTCAAGAGCTTGATCAGGGATTCTTTCTAATAGAAAATGTCACTGATCCATGAAAACTCTGAACCCTGATTTCATTAGAACTTCATTAATTGGAGGCCTAATGGTGAGAGGGAAGGACAGAGCTGGTCCTGGCTTCCAGCACAGCCCTGGCACCTGACCCAGGAGCTGACTGCAGGCACTCACCCTGGGCAGGGACCAGGACAAATGGCACCTATCAATGTGCCCAATTCCACCCCTGGAAGGAGGCTCTGTTGGGAGGGACCCCAGCACCACCAGCAGCTTTGGGGGGGCCTCTTGTCCAGAAGGGAACTTGAGTTCATCACCCCCTGAGTGCAGCTGCCTCGCAAATGTTACTGAGTGTTTGTTACTTGCCCCAGAGCCTCGGCTCCACAGCAGCACCACATCCCCTCCCATCTGCTGGACAAATGCAAAATAAATTATCACAGACGCCTGCAGAAGGGAAAGCTGGGAGAACAGAGACTGAAATCCATCCTGCAACGCTCCGTGGAAGAAGGGCCAGGCTGCAAAGCAAGGCTGTCCTTTGCCTTGCCCTCAGCCCTGACCTGGGAACACCTTCAGAGCTCGATTTGCATAGGACAAGTGTCTGAGCAAGCCTTGGCCAAATGGGATTGCGATCCCCGGGGTATTTTGGGATCTGAACACATCCTTCCGTGTGAGAGGAGGGCTTGAACCTGTCCAAGGATTTCTCTTGAACTTTGCTTGTTTGTCTTGACAAATGCAAATCCTGCTGCATTACTGCCCTGCACACTGACCCTGCATGCTTTGGGGCCAGCCCTCATGAACGCTCCCAGCTCTCGGGGCGGAGACCCCTCTGTGCCTGGCTGCACAAGGAAAAGCCCACACAGGTCCTGCTCCCTTCCCTGCCGGGGGTCAAGCTCCACCACCAGCTCCAGAAACCCTTTTCCCCCTTTTCCTTGGGCAGCCCATTAGCGGGAGCTGCCCAGACTCTGGCAGATATGGAAATAATGCCCAACGGAGCCCCTTGGCTGAAAAAAGGGATTTTTGGGTGGGGAGGGAGTTGCTGCCTGCTCGAGGAGATGCACAGAGGGACTGAAATGCAGATTTTGAGGCTGAGGGTTGTGCTCCAGGCAGCCTGGAGAAGCCCATGCCAAGCAAAACATGTTTGTGTTCCCCAGAGCTGGGGCAGCCACAGCAGCTCAGCCACTGGGCCAGTCCTGGGAGCGGTTCTGGGCAGCCCAGCAGTTTCCTGGTGTCCCTGGCCGTGTCCAAAAGCACGAGGGAATGGAATTACACCCCTGTGCTCCCTCCCATCTGACCCCCACTCAGTGGAAGAGGAGAGGAGGCTTTCACTCAGAGGTTACACCCCAGCGTGTGAGAGGAGCAACTCAGGTCCTTCCATCCAGACCCCCGAGTTAGGGATGGGTTTAGTTTTAGATAAAATCAGCCTGCAGCCACCCTTGGAGATTTCTGGAGTCTTTTCTGCCCCTCCCCTGGTCCCAGTTGAGGCCAAGCAGGGGCCACAAGTAGCATCAACACCAAGTAACACCACACAACACCCAGCAAAGCACTTTAACTTGATCCCTTTTTAGGAGCAAACATTTCTCTCCCCTCTGCCAGTGAACCAGGTGTAAACCTGTGGGGTTTTTGTTGAGTTGTGCCCTGCCTGGGGAGCCTGGAGACGGGGTGGGTGGGACCAGGACTGGGACATTCACCCCTGGCTCCAGGTGTGCAACCCTGCAGGACCTGATCTTACAGGGCCCTGAAGGAGAGATGGGGCTCCTCATGTCACAGCAAAGCCTCAGAGGCACATCAGGCTCGAAAGCCACAACCCCAATTGTATTTTCCTTCCCCAAGCCAATGCCAAGCTCAGGCAGCTCCCTGGGGAAGGTTTCACACACGCTCCCCTACCATCACCTGACTAACTCTCAGTAGGGTTTGTTAAAGCTTTCAAACTCACTGAAACTGCTATTTTTAGGCTTTTTTTCCCCCTGACTGATCGCTGACTCTCCCCTTCCTCCTGCTGTGACCTTTCCCACTTTGCAAGAGCAAAGTCGTTGATTTTGAAGGTGACCCCGGGAAAGCACAAGAGAAACCTGTACCCAAACCATCCCACTGCAGCATCAACCAGAGAGAAAACATCTGGGGGAACAGCTGGGCAGGCCTGAGAAGCCCAGGAGCCCTTGGCTGCTTTGCACCCCCATGTCCTGCATCTCCCACTTCCCAATCCCGCAAACCACGTTTGGGGGGGAGCACGGAAGAGGGGTTTATAAAACAGGAACACGAGGAGCCACTGGGCAGCTGCTTCATCTCCCAGAAAATCCCTGCCAGGCGTGTCCCTGTCGCTGCTGCTCTTGTCTGCACTCCAGGGACAGCAGCCAGGAGCAGCTCCCCCAGCACAGCCCGGGCACAGCCACCCGCGGGAACCACCCCGTGTGCTGGCTGACGGCAATGCAGGCACAGGGACACTGCTGACCCCAGCAGGGTGAGACCCCCGAGCTCGGACACAAAGCCACCCCCAAGCACAGGAACTGCCAGGTCAAAGCTCTCCTTTGCCGAGTTTCAAACCTGGGAGCCCTGGGAGCTCCTCTGCACAGGTCAAACCCTGCTCACAACACTCAAGTGCATCACAAAATTTGTTGCAAGACCAGAAGAGCTCCCTCCCTCCAAAATCCTGTGTTTTGCTGGTGGGAAAGAGATACCTGAGGTTCTGCATGTGAGGAATTCTGTAAGGAATGATCAGCACCAGGGGCTGGGTGACCCTGTGGCTTCGCAGGACGTGGTCCCCGGGCAGCAGTGCCACCCACAGCCCAGTCCCAGAGAGGTGTGGCACTGGTGGTGCCCGTGCCAGCTCGGCAGCCTTTGCACAGAACCCTCTTGGTGACACATGTCAAGTTTTTTGTTTTCCCTCCTCACGGAAAGCTGCATTTCCCTGCAGGGATTCTGCGCTCCCTGGCCAGCTGTTCCAGCTGATCAACTCCTGTCATCTCTGACACTTTTCTTGGCGCTCTCCATCCACGTGATCCTGGTTTGAAATCCCTCAGGAGAGAGAAATCTGTATCTGGTGAGATTTTTGACTGGCTCCTTTTCTGCCCCTGTTGTGTCCTGTTTGGCACAGCCCCGTGGAGGTGAGGCTGTGCTGCGCTGCCCTTGGAGTGTCCCCCACCCCTGCTCCGTGGTCCTGCAGCAATTCCCTGGGCTACCTCAGTCCCTGCTGCCCCAGAGCATCACCTCACAACAGCTGATGTCACCAGGAGTGGGCAGAGAACAGCAAAAGGAAAGGAACAATCTAAAAATCTCTGAGAGCTGCTGCTCTTTGGTACCTCAGAATTCCAGAATCCCAGAGTGGTTTGGGTTGGAAGGGACCTTAAAATCATCTCATTCCACCCCCTGCATGGGCAGGGACACCTTCCCTAGACCAGGGTGCTCCAAGCCTGGTGTTTTATCCTCTTTGTGGCCCCTTTGCAACCTGCCCCTGTTTCCTGTTGATTCATTTTGCTGTCACTGCTGGAGCCAGGCTGAAATATCTGCTCTCCACCTGAGTGTGTCAAGTGCACCTGGATTTTATCAGACAGATAAGGTGAGGAGACTCTGTCATATCTGCCTGGAGCTCAGGCATCCAAATAATTCCATTTTTCACTGATTTTTTTCTTTCCAGTAAAGGGAAATGTGGATTCTTCAGAAAAGGTGCCCAACTTTTGTCTCTTCACCCCATGGAGAGGGGTGCGGGCAGCAGCAGGGAAAACAGAGTTAATTTTTCATGGAATCACAGAATGTCCTGAGCTGGAAGAGACCCAGGAGGATCACCCAGTGCAGCCCTTGGCCCTGCACAGACACCCAACAATCCCACCCTGTGCATCCCTGGGAGCGTTGTCCAAAGGCTCCTGGAGCTCTGGCAGCCTTGGGGCCGTGCCCATTCCCTGGGGAGCCTGGTCAGTGCCCAGCACCCTCTGGGGGAGAACCTTTCCCTGATATCCAACCTAAACCTCCCTGGCACAGCTCCAGCCATTCCCAGGTCCCGTCCTTTTGTCACCACCACCCATCCTCTTTCTTCTTTTCTTTTTCCATTCGTGTTTTTTCTTTGTGCCATCGTGGCTGATTGAATAAAATTTACATACAGGCAACAGAAAGTTCACAACAGCCTCCACCACCCTCTGTATCAAACATTTTCTGTCCCCCTGCACGCTCTGGTTGGAGAAGTTTGATGTTGTTGTTATTAATTCTCCAAGGGAAAAGCTGGAAAGAGCTGCAGGGCAGGGAGTCCCTGAGCCCCCAGAACTGCTCTGGGTGTGTATGCGCACATAAAAATCCATCAGAACGGAATGGAATTAACAGGAAGGCATTGTAAAATATAATTTTGAGCAGTTTGCAGCATTCATGCATAATTCTCAAATTACTTGGGAAGAGAGAAGTTATCAGAGTTGACAAGTCAGCATTACCCACAGTGAGAAGGAATAAAACTCAGTCTCTAATTTATACATTCTGTCAATTAATAAAGGAATAGATAAACGAAGCGCTCAGGATCTTGAAGAACAAAGAGGAATCTGCTTCTCTCAGAGCCTACAAACAGCCACAGCAACACACCCTGGAAAAGGGAGGAAAAAGCATCCCTGGGAAGAGGTGTCACTGTTAGCTGGTCTTTATGGGTGCTAATGAAGGCTTCATAAAATTAACAGGATCACAGGGAATCCTGAGGATTTTATAAAACTTCAGGGATTGGCCCCTGTCAGGCTGTGTAAATTTGACATGCCTCCATCAAGGAAATGTTATCATTCCTTGGATCAGCCCTGCAAACAGCTTGGATAAATTTCCCTGAGCTAATTGCTCTTTAATAGTTTGTTGTGTGAGCACTTGCTAATTACAAGTCAGGCAGCTTTGTGAAAACACATCTGAAATAATCCTACAGGTGAGAAATGGTTTTTAGGAAGAAAGGAACTCTTAGCAGAGTGGGGTTTTGTGAGTGATCTGAAGTCCTGCTTCAAACAGCACCGAGTCCCAGCATTGTTGTCATCACACGTAAATCATTCATCAGGTGCACTCATCCAGTGGCTTTGGCCTTTCTGTTGGTGGCTCTGTTTTGATTTAAAAGTCACCCAACTCTTTGTGCTGTTTTTTGTTTCTTAATTCCTCCAAGTTTCTCCCAGATTCCATCATTCTGGCCCAGGAGAGGATATGGAGGCAGTGCTTGTGATCCCAGACTGCAGCATTCCCACAGAGAGGGAGAGCAAGAGGAGCTGCAAAATGGGACTGGAAGGGGTGAACTTCTCAATTCAAGAAGGACATGGAGGGGCGGGGGCGTGTCCAGGGAAGGAAACAGAGCTGGGAAGGGGCTGGAGCCCCAGGAGCAGCTGAGGGAGCTGGGAAAGGGCAGCCTGGAGCAAAGGAGGCTCAGGGGGGCCCTTCTGGCTCTGCACAAGCCGCTGACAGGAGGGGGCAGCCAGGGGGGGTCGGGCTCTGCTCCCAGGGAACAGGGACAGGAGGAGAGGGAACGGCCTCAGGCTGTGCCAGGGGAGGGCAGGTTGGACATCAGGAGGAATTTCTCCATGGGAAGGGTGGTCAGGCATTGGGGGGACGTGGCACTCAGTGCGCTGGGCTGGTGACAAGGTGGGGATGGGGCACAGCTTGGATTCCATGGTCTGAGAGGGATTTTCCAACCCCAGGGATTCTGGGATTCCATGTGCTCCACGTGCAGCACTGCCAGGGCTGGTGCTGAGGCTCCTTAGGAGACACAACAGCAATCCCAGCAAAACCAATGACTGGAAATCCCTCCCACCCTCAGGGAGATCCCATTTCTTCTTTTGACTCCAGCCTTGGCAGAGACATCCAGATCAGTGGAATGTGACGATTTCCCGGGAAGATGCAGACTTTGCTAACCACAGAACAAAAGGGAAGCACAAGGAACCCTTGACATCATTAGTCCCGTTTGTAATTTCTGTAACAAAAATAAGAAGTGACTGCTTAAATTGGAGTTTTCTGTTGGCTCTGGGAGGATCAATTGGGGTTTTTATCCCATATTTCGATGCTAATGGTGCAATCCATCACTCCAGTGCCATTCCAGGTCAATGGTGGGGTGCAGAGGTCGATAAGAAGCAAATTCCTTATGAAATATTGAATGCTGAAAGAGGAAATATTGAGTGCTGGAAAAGGAAATATTGAGTGCTGGAAGATGAAGGAGATGAAGTGTTGGCTTTCAGAGAAATCCGTGCTCCCTTTCTCCACTGCTGGTGTTGGGAGCTGTGGGGTGTGGGCTGGAATTCAGGGCAAGGGTCTCTCTCAGCTGTCATTTGCTTATCTCATAAAGAGGAAAAGGAACGCAATATTTGCTTTTATTATTCCCTAAACTGCCACCTCTTTCTTTGGGAAAGAAAGGAATTACCTCCTGGTGGATGTACTAATCTCTGGATGGGCATGTGTGTGGGCAGGTTAAAAGCAGATGTCAGGAGAGAAATCCCACCTTTCCTGCAAGATGGGAGAAGAGAGACCTTGAGTGGATAATTTGCCAAGTTATTTTGGGAAGTTCTGTAAACTTCCAGCACATCAAACTCGAGCTGTCAGGAAATTTCACACCTTGCAGGAGAAATCCTCTCCTTTGACTTGTTCTGAAACTGTCTCCCCTTCCACTTGTCCCCTTCCAGATCCGGTTGTCACTTTCCAAAATTCTAACATATCGCTCCCAGTTTTCTTTTTATCCACCTGAGTTGCTTCTTTTTATCCCCCTAAGTTTCCTCTTGAGGAAGCACCACCTGGAATTCCTGAGTGTTTCCCTTGTTCTTCTCTGTAACTTCTCCCATCCCACCCCTGCCTTCCAAGACATGGTGGAGCAGATCCCAACAACACCCAAGGTGTGAACACACACCACGAGCTCTGGTTTTCTCCCTATTCCTTTCTCAAACTTTCCCAGTTTTCCAATCAGTTTGCCTGCTGCGGGCTGAGCCGACCTTGTCACGGATCCATCTATTAAAAATAACTTCAGGATCCCATTCCCACGTGGCAACAGCCAGCCCCGAGCTCCAGAGAGGCCCAGTATGGAAAAGGTTGGGTGGGTTTTGCCATGGAAGGAGGGCACCAGGGGATGAACAGCAACAACAGCATCTTCCTTTTAAAGGCATGGAGCATCCAGGGTGTTTTCCACATCCTGATTCAGCTTCTGCCTGTGCCTTGTGATAACAAAGGCTCCAGCTGGGATGGTCAAACACATGGAATGGTGATGGTCGCACACCTGGAGTGGTGAGGGTCACACAGCTGGAATGGTGATGGTCACACAGCTGAAGTGGTGATGGTCACAGACGTGGAATGGTGATGGTCACACAGCTGAAGTGGTGATGGTCACAGACGTGGAATGGTGATGGTCACACAGCTGAAGTGGTGATGGTCACAGACGTGGAATGGTGATGGTCACACAGCTGAAGTGGTGATGGTCACAGACGTGGAATGGTGATGGTCACACAGCTGAAGTGGTGATGGTCACAGACGTGGAATGGTGATGGTCACACAGCTGAAGTGGTGATGGTCACAGACGTGGAATGGTGATGGTCACACAGCTGAAGTGGTGATGGTCACAGACGTGGAATGGTGATGGTCACACAGCTGAAGTGGTGATGGTCACAGACGTGGAATGGTGATGGTCACACAGCTGAAGTGGTGATGGTCACAGACGTGGAATGGTGATGGTCACACAGCTGAAGTGGTGATGGTCACAGACGTGGAATGGTGATGGTCACACAGCTGAAGTGGTGATGGTCACAGACGTGGAATGGTGATGGTCACACAGCTGAAGTGGTGATGGTCACACACCTGGAATGGTGATGGTCACAACACCTGGAATGACGATGATCCTAAACTTTAGCTTGGCCTGAGCTTTGTTTAACATTGTCCCCAGGGCTCTGAGAAGTGAAGCCACCAGACTGGCAAACCCCTGGGACGAGGTGCCACAGCTGAGGTGACACTGCTGCCCTTCTCTGGCTGCAGAAGCCCCTCCCAAGGAAAGATCCAGGCCCAGCCTTGGTCTTGTCTTTGTCCCCAAACTCTGGGATTTGTATCCAAGGGACGTCACAACCAGCTCCGTGACAGCAATGGCTTTGAGCTCTGCCCAAACAAACAACTCCTCACCTGCTGCCTTGGCTTCCAGCCCAAACCACTCCAGGATTCCAGGATTCCATGATTCCAGGATTTTTGGAGAATTGTGCCATTCTCCTTCATTTTAAGGGCTGGTACAAGTTACTTATTGTCAACAACCAGGAAAACCTGACACCACCTGACTTTTTTGCCTCCTTATCCCCAGGAATTTGGGGTCTATGAGGGGTTAACACAAGTCACTGATGTGACCTCACCAGCTTGTGACGGTGTGTTGTTTTGTACAAACCCCCTGAACCACCCCTTTGCTCCAAAAGCCTCCAAGTTTTTACAGGATTCCATGACAATTCCACTTTGCAAATGTGCTGTTTAATACTTTGGACTGCACATCAGATTTCCTGCTGGGAAGGAAAGGGAAGAGCCAGCTTGTTTGCCAAGGTCTCACTTTGGCAGTGCATGGTCTTCAGTCAGCCAGGGGCAACGGCTCCACAGCAGCCTTTGCTACTGCCTCAAATCCAGGGTGGTTGGGCTGGAATTCCCAAAACATCCCCCATCAGGCTGGGAGCACAGCTGAGCTGCCAGATGTGTTATTGCTGACTTCGACTGGACTGCAAAGAGAGGAGAACAAAATAGGACTGGAGAGGGAAGGGGTTTTTTTGTTGGGTGTTATGAAAGTGGAAAATGGATATTATAAATATAAAAGCCAAACATAAAATCATGAAATCAGGACTGAATACTGAGCTAATAAGTTGATCTTGCATTTTCAGTGTGTCAGCAAGGAAATAATGGCTGGGGTTTGGGAGAGGGGTGGTTTTTATGACTTTTATTATTGGGGCTGCTTCCCTGCCTGGCAATCCTTCTGAGAACTACTGACTTCATCCACAGGCACACAAAAAGAAATGAAAGACTGGGGAAATGTCAGCCAAAGCAGTAGGAAAAAGCACCCAAACAGCAAAGCAGAGCAGCTGAATGCTTTCCAGTGAGGGCTGGAGGAGGGAGCAGATCTCCCCTTGTGGGAGGCCATGGCCAGGGCTGAGGTAGGCCTTGAAGAGAAATCCATGTGTCTGCATTGTTCTGCTTATCTGGAATTGTTTAGCACACACTGCAGCAATGAACTGGACTCCAAAGGCTGGCTTTGGGCAGAGTCCAAGGCACAAAGCTCACCCTCAAGGGCAAAAGGAGAGGGGCACAAAATCAAGTCTGAAAATGTGAGACATTTCTTTTTCCCCAGCAACCAATGTTTCCTGGTGAAATGACAGACTGGAAAAAGGAATAAATGCTCCCTGGGTGCTTCACTGGGAATCAGGCAAGGTGGCAAATCCCTCCTCTGCCCCCTTAGGCTGGAGATCAGGAAAAGGTCCCTCCCTGAGGGTGCTGGGCACTGACCAGGCTCCCCAGGGAATGGGCACGGCCCCAAGGCTGCCAGAGCTCCAGGAGCCTTTGGACAACGCTCCCAGGGATGCACAGGGTGGGATTGTTGGGGTGTCTGTGCAGGCCAGGAGCTGCACTGGATGATCCCTGTGGATCCCTTCCAGCTGAGGCTATTCCATGACTCTCCTGGGAAATGGAGACTTCTGGCTTTGTGCCTCTGGCCACGGCAAAGGTGTGGCCCAGAAACCCCCGGAGTTTGGGGTGTGCAAAGTCAGCAGTGCCCAACAGCTGCTCCTTTGCACCTTCTCACTTCTGATGCGTTCACAATGATGGCTTTCAGCAGCCCCTGCTGCTCACAGTCCTGCTGGGATGCACAGCCAGAAGGATTTCAGAGGCAGAACAACTCACTTTTCACCAGGCGAAACCCCAGCCTCTACTCACAGTGTGAGGAACCTCTGATGCTCTGCTGAACGAAGTGATTAATAAAAGAACGGTAAACACACACAATATTTGCAATAATTCTCCATTATCCACTCCACAGGCAACTTGGAACAATGCATGTGCAGCAGGTGCCCCATTGCTCTCTGCTCCCAGGGACCATCAGGGCTGACTTTATTAGGATGAGGTTTTTGCTCTGAAATGTTTCAGATGCAGCTAAGACACAGATGGGGAAGGCAGATGCACGTGGCCAGCACTCCAACCACACTGTCTGTGCTAAAAGCTCTTGATGCAAGGAACAGTGACAAGCACGAGGACATTTTGGGACAGCAACAGCTCACAGGGAGGAATGCAGGCAGGCTGGCAAATCAGGCTGGGGTGAGGGGCTGGGGAAAAAAACCCCAAGTTTTCCTGGGATTGACTCCACACAGCGGTCCAGAACTTTGGGAAATGCCTTTTTCTGCAGGGAGGGGTTTGCTGGCGACGCTGCCAAAGTTGTGCCACACAGCTCCAGCTGCACTGCTGAGGCCGTCAGGGCTGACCCTGCCCGGCCTTCCCAGAGGGAGGAACTGGTGCAAACCCCACCCATGGGAACCTCCCGGCACCCCCAGCTCTCTCAGCTCTTCAGGAGCTCCTGAGGGCACAACCAGAGCCTTTTTGAGTCACTGGCAGGTGGCACTTCAGGGAGGCTGTGACAGGAGGTTCGCAGCCATCACCAGGCACAAGACCTCACTCCATTCCCATCCCAAGGCCATCCCTCATATTTCATCCCTGTCCCTCCTCTGCCATCCTTCCGCCCCAGGGGGTTGGGAGCAATCCCCCCACATCCTTCAGCATCACAAAGCTCAGCTCTTAAGGGGTCTGTTTTCAAGGAATACTGAAAACTGCAGCCGCTGTTAAACCCAGGAATCATCCTAATTTAATTAAAATTTTCTCTTGTTGATCCAATCATATCCTAGAAACAACTGCAGGCTCTGCCTGTGTGATGAGGTCAGTTCCTGGGATTTCAGGAGTCCTGCTCCCCTGATACCTTATCACACACCGTGATGGGTGAGACAGGAGATGGGAAATGCCTGCTCCCTCACACTTTCAGAAATGGAATGTGCAGCCCTTGGACTTCTGCCCCAAGCAGCCAGAGGAGCAATGGAATGAGGGAAGCAGGAAAAAACAGTGCAGCCACAATGGAAGTGCCCAGGAACAGGCCCTGCCGCAGAGTTCCTGTGGACCAGACAGGAGAGGGTGCTCCAAATGGAGCCCCGAGTCTGCTTTGCCTGGAAAAAAAGGACATTTCTGTCCATTGTGTGGCACATCCAGGTGAGAGTCTGAACCGCAGTGCCAGTGGCAGCTGCAAACCCCCGCGTGGGCAAAGCTTCTGTGTCTTTGCAGGGTTTGCTGAGCTCCTGGTGGACAACGAGCGGAAGACATGAAAACCTTGCTAATTAAAAGCATTAACCGAGTTACTTTTCCCCTGAGCTGTGTGGCAATAACTTTCCAAAGCAGGCTTTGCTCCCTCAGTGCTGCGTTCCAGCAGTCAGCAGGGAAGGAGCAATCGGAGCAGGATCCCTCTCATCCAGCAGCTGAGTTCACTGCTCAGGCAGCATCTGCTCCTGGGATTCTGTGACATGAGGGGTGTCTGGCAGATGGAAATCTGGAGGGATTCACCCCTGATCCAGCCTTTTGTCAGCCTCCAGGGATGCTCTGGGATGCTCTGGCTTCACAACTGTGGCCCTGTCACCTCGTCAAGTGGTGCCTGCCCTCAAGCAAGGGCTGCTCCCCATCCCTACAACACACTGAAAATCAAATTTTCTAGGAAATCCTTCCATCATGGGTACCCTACCCTGCTCGAAAGAGAAGAGAGACTTATGAATCACTGGGTTCATCATATTGAAAGAATGTGACTTTTTATTGTCAGTGATATTTTAGATCTGAAACTTGGTACGTGTCTTGTTCATGCCAAAAGTGAGTGGGGCTCCATCATCCACCACCCACCATGACCTGCAGACTGAGCTGGAATGCTGCTGCCTCCTCAGAGCCATTGGAATTGTCATTATGCCCAAAAGATCCTCCAGTTTTGTACAATTGCCTAAAAACAATACAACTGGATAAAACCACTGTGACACCACCTCCCCTCGTACTTTGCAATTGTGGAGTATTTTTAATCAATGTCTAAATTAAGGCTTTTTCTATTATTATGATCCAGCAATCCTGAAATCTCATTCCAGACATCAGGGCTTGAGCCCATCTCCAATATCAAGGCTCTCCTCCTCAGATTTCCATTTCAGTAACAGCTTCCAATGCATGGATTCATTTGTGTTTGAGCCAGTCCCCTCTGTGCTGTATCTCCTTTCTGCTCTTTACTTTGGCTTTAGGCTGGACTTGATGATCTCAGAGGTGTTTTCCAACCTTAATGATCCTCTGATTATCAACAAGAAATGTTTCCACCCCTGCAGTGAGCTGACTTTGACCTCTGCAGGTTTTCAGATGCAACATCAGCAATCAAAGCCCTCATCAGCAAGGATTTCATTTACCCCCAGCTACAGGAAAGTCTTCACAGCTGAATTCCAGATCTCAATTTCCTTGCAATTCATTATTTGGGATGTGATTACTACACCTGCTTGGGGTTTGTGTTTCAACAGGGGACCAGGTTATTGGACATGAGCTCTGCCCTGCACATCCAGCGTGACCAAAGCAGGAGCTGCTGACTCTCCAGGGCTCTGTCCTGCTCCCAGGATCACAGAATCATGGAATCAGGGAATCACAGAATCCCTGAATCATGGAATCATTGAATTATGGAATTATAGAATCACAGAGCCAAAGAATTATGCAATCATAGAATCATGGAATAATAGAATCATAGAATCACAGAATCACAGAATTATGGAATCATAGAATCATGGAATAATAGAATCAAAGAATCATAGATACATGGAATAGTAAAATCATAGACTCATGGAATAGTAGAATCATGGAATAATAGAATCACAGACTCATGGAATAACAGAATAAGAGAATCATAGAACCAGAGAAGCAGAGAATGATATAATCATACAATCATGGAATAACAGAATAAAAGAATCACAGAATCACAGAATCGTGGAATCACAGAATTACAGAATCACAGAATCATGGAATAGACTGGGTTGGAAGGGACCTGTAAACGCCACCCAGACCAGCCCCCCTGAAACGAGCAGCTTGCCCTGTCCAGCTCTGGCCTTGGATGTTCCCAGAGATGGGGCATCTCCCTCGGGATGTGTCATTTGGCACCCCACAAGGGTGGCCATGGATCACCCAGCACAGCCCCTGGAGTGGAGGGGTGTCAGTGACAAACCCAGAGCTGGATGGGCTCAGGGGACACCCCTGTGCCTCCACACCTCAGGAAAGGTCTGCACACAGCACCCAAGAGTTCCAAACACACCCTCTGCTCTCCTGGTTGATGACACCCATGCAAGAGCAGCAATTCTGGGTTGTCCCACTGTGTGTGGGAAGCTGGGAAGCTTGGCAGAAACACGGGAGCCCCTCCAGGCCTCTTGAAACCTGTGCCCAAGCCTGGCCTGGGACAGCCCCTCCCACCCTTTGCTGCCCTGCATTCCCACCTCCTGCCACAGCTGGAGCAGGCCTGTGCCCACCTTGAGCATCTCCAAGGACAGAGATTCCAACAGTGCAATAATTCCTAGAAACCACTCTACAAAGCAGGGAGCAGGAGCGGTGCTTGCCCAGAGCAGCTGCCACTGAAGCCAGCAGCAATGCCGGACAGATCAGCCACGTGCTGTGGGACTGACCCACGGACACTGACCTCCACACTCATCATCCCCAGCCCAGAAACGGGGGAAACCAAAGCCATCCTGCACTCAGGGGCTCCGACACACCAGGAGTCACTGGCCAGGCCCGTGCAAAGGCTCAAGCAGCAGTTGCTTTAGGAATAAATCATGCTGGGAGCAGTCCAGGATGGGAATTATTGTCTCTGGGGGGCTGAACTGCAGCAATTCCCTTTCCTTCTGTCCTGAAGGTGAGCAGCATTAATGCAGCCTCTGGCACAGCCTCCTACTTCTCTACACACCCATCCACGGGGGTGGGGCTTGTGGGGAATTTGTGCATCTCTGGGCTGGCACAGGGTGCCCAGAGAAGCTGTGGCTGCCCCTGGATCCCTGGAAGTGTCCAAGGCCAGGCTGGATGGGGCTTGGAGCACCCTGGGATGGTGGAGGAGGGTGGAACAATATGGGCTAAAGGTCCCTTCCAACCCAAACCACTCCATGATTCCGATGATCTCCTCCTGCCTCCCCCTATTTTTAGTGAAGGAATTACGATAAGGAAGCATCCAAGACTTGACCTGATGAAAACAGCACCAGTGTCTGGTCCAAAAGCACCATCAGCACAACTGTGCCCCATCAGGAGGGACAACCACGAGCCACTGCCCCGAGGTGCGGAGCTGTGATGGGCAGAGGTGAGCACCCGGGCACGGGAGCGTCCCAACGCCGCGGTGCCACCACAGGATCCCGGGCCGTGGCAGGGTGGGCTCAGGGAGTGCGGATCGGCCCCGCCGCCGGGACCCACCCACAGCGCTGCCGCCACCACAAACAATGACAGGGGGAGGGACAAAAGGCCACATAAAGGCTTAACTGGGACTTCCTTACCCATTCAGCTTTCCAACAACCACCCCGGGGGGCTTGAAAAGCAGCTGAGAGCTGGAAAAGCATCTGCTGCCTCCAAAAGTGATGCTCCTGCCTTTGGTGCATCCCGGAGAGACCAGAACCCAACCTGAGGGCAGCGCCCAACAGTTGTGACCCGGACTCATGAAAAGGCTCCAAGCCCAGGATTTAATCGTGCAGGTGCTAAATTAACTGAATGGAGATTTAATTGTAGGAGCAATTTAGATGTCTATCAAACGGCATATGCGAGGCAGGCCTGGAGGTTTTGGAAACAGCCAGAGCCAGGCAGTGATAATGCAAATAATCCTGGGGGGGTTCAGTCTGGGCACCGGCTGTTAATGAGCTCTGAAATGACCTTGGTGAGTGAGAACTGCGATGTTTCTGATGTTGACGCTTTCAGAGAAGGAAAGCTAAGAGTTATTCCAGCTACACATTCAGAAAAGAGAAATAAATATAATAAAGTTACCATATTCCCTACAAATTTCTGAGGCGTAATAAACTCCACACAACAGGATTTCTGAAACCCTCAACTCCTGTTACAATTCAATTTTTAATATCATCCATATTTCTCCTGTGTCCCTGGATGCAGGAGTGTGACAGAACCACTCCCTGGGTGTTTTTTCCTGCAGATTCCATGCCTTGTCTTCTACAAATCCAATTATTCCTGCCTTGTCTTCCCGCCTGCTTTTCCGTGCGTGTGTGGCATGGGGCGGCAGCTCCGCGTCCGACCAGGGCCACTTTGTCAGGGGTGATACCTGAAGTCAGCACTGATTATCAAACAGAGCAAAGGGGTGGAAGTGGAGAGAGGATGAGAATTCTTCCTGGTGAATTTTAATGGCCTTTAATCAGCCACTCCACGTTGATTACCATAAACGCTGTTTCCTCTGCGAGTGCATGACCGGGATGGATACGGTGTTTAACTGCCCTAATTTAATTCCTGCACAGCAATCAACTCTCAGCTGTCTCCAGAGCAATCGTCGGGGGAGGGCAGAGCTCCTCAGGGCTGGGGGCTCTCCCAGCCCTCTGGCTGCGCCTTCTCCCGTGGCTGGCATTGTTCCTTCCCTGGACCATGGGACAGGAACAACGTTCCTGGCTGTGGCGGTGGGGAGGCCCTGGCACAGGGTGCCCAGAGAAGCTGTGGCTGCCCCTGGATCCCTGGCAGGGTCGAAGGCCAGGCTGGATGGGGTTTGGAGCAGCCTGGGATAGTGGAAGGTGTCCCTGCCATGGCAGGGGTGGCACTGGGTGGGATTTAAGGTCCCTTCCAACCCAAACCATTCAATGGTCCTGTGAACGCTCCCAGAGAGGGAGGGATGGTTGGAAAAGCAGATCCAAGCTGCCAGAGGGGTGGTTATTCTTCAGGATATGGATCACCATCATTTTCACCCCATGGGAACCCAGAGAGATCTGGAGGAAGTTTGTAGAGAGAAAAAGTCACCACTGCAACAGGAAAAATGCACTCAAAAAGGAACATCATGAGTCCCAGAATCATGGAATGGTTTGGGTGGGAAGGGACCTCAAAGCCCATCCAGTCCCACCTCTGCCATGGGCAGGGACACCTCCCACTATCCCAGGGTGCTCCGTCCAGCCTGGCCTTGAACACTTCCAGGGATCCAGGGGCAGCCACAGCTTCTCTGGGCACCCTGTGCCAGGCCCTCCCCACCCTCACAGGGAGGAATTCCTTCCCAATCTCCCATCTATCAATCCCCCCTGGCAGTGGGAAGCCAGAGCAGTGAGTAACCACTCTGTAAGTTTGCAATTCAGGTTTGCCAGTGCTGTCACAGCCTCAGGGACGCCTGCCCCAGCTCAGGGGCACTTCAGTGCCAGCCAGGCTGTGTGTGACAACCAAACAGCTGCACCCAACTCCAGCACCGGACAAACTGCTCTGAGTTTAAGAAATGCAAAACCCCACATCAAATACCTGAAAGCCATTTTCATTTGGCCAAGTCCTAAATGGATCCATTTTCTGGTACAAATGATACAACAGAAAACCCATTTGATTTGTTTGCTGAAAAACATGCCCCAGATAAATGAGGATATTGTGTCACTTGTGAGTAAAACACATTTTAAAGCGCTGATGAAAACCAGGCACACATTCAGTATAAACAGTGCAGAAATTCTGGGATTAATGGCAATTTCAGAGCCTTTGATGGAAGTCCCACTTGGGTTAAAATAAAGGGCAATTTGAAGGGAATTGAATTCACAAAACCACATTGGTTATCTCCCGAGAGTAATGCCAGTGTTCTCCAAGGTAGGACACACCTGTCCCAAGTGGAAACCCCCTCTCAACACAGCAGGAGAGAGCACAGCACCAACAGGCAACACTCAGCTCTTCCCCTCCTTCCCAAGGTCCTGATCTGGGAAGATTTATGCTGCTATTTCCCTGCCAGGGCCCAGCATGAATCAAGAAGATGTGAACCAAAGCACAAACCTAAATCTTCCCAGCAAGCCGAGGGCACAGCCCAAAAGTCTGGCTCAGGACAGGCAGGACACGTCCCCTGCCAGCCCAAAAGGCTGCTGGGGGCTGATATTTGGGACCAGCCCAGCCCTGTCCCACACCAGGTTGTTTGCTCTATTCTGAGTCACGTGCAGCACTCATCTGCTGGGGTTTTTCCCGAAATCAAGTGCTTAAATGGATTTAAATTGAGCCCTGTCTTCCACAGGAAGTTGGGAAAAGCTACAGAAGAGGCAGAAGGTGGCAAAGCCTCAGGTGGCTCTGGAGGGTCCTCTCCACCTCCAACATCACTTTGTTCTCATTCCCTGAACATTTTACAAAGTTAACAAAGCAACAACAATCCTGGGGAAGAGGGGTTATTTTCCCACACCTTTCCTGAGCTGATGCAGCAGTTCCTGGAAGGTTCCATTATAATCTGGTTCTGTGATTATAAAATATTCCACTTTTGCTCTGAAACTGCCCTTGGAATTCGAGCACTTTTGAGTGGCAGTAAGGAACAGAGACACGGTCTGCTGAAGGGTATTTGGAACATCCACACAAGTTCTGAGCAGGAATTCAGCAGAGTTTTCATGCCTGGCTGTGTTAAAAATGTGCCATTAAAAAATGCCAGGATGGGGGTGATGTAGCGAAAAGAAGCCAGTACTGGGAAAAGGATGGATTTTAACCTAAATCACAGGATCATGGAATGCTTTGGGTTGGGACCTTAAAGCCCATCCATGGGCAGGGACACCTTCCACTATCCCAGGGTGCTCCAAGCCCCCTCCAGCCTGGCCTGGGACACTTCCAGGGATCCAGGGGCAGCCACAGCTTCTCTGGGCACCCTGTGCCAGGGCCTCCCCACCCGCACAGCCAGGAATTCCTTCCCAATCTCCCATCCATCCCTGCCCTCTGGCATATTAAAGCCTGGCTAATTTTGTGAAAACATGCACCCACACACCACTAGCCATAAAATAAATATTTATATTTGCTCAGTAGTCTCTTGATACAAAGAACACAAGAGCTGGAAGCTGAGGTTCACAGATTGATCTTCACAAGGGATCACAGTCCCTGAAATCCCTGGAATCTGGCACTTCCACACAGTCTGTCTGCCTTCTTGACAGCTCTGGTCAGGCTCTGCTCCTCTCAAATGCCTCCGTTTATTTAATTTGTCTTTTTATTGCTCTGTCACTTCCCGAGGTTTGAGGGAGTGATGCAGTCATAGTGATGTCTCTGATAAGGATCCCCTGGGCACGGCAGTCCCGGGGGAGCATCGGGACCGACACACCCAGCAGGAGTGGGAAGAGATGAAAACCATGCAAATCGCGGCTGGGGGATTATCTCCCCACATCTCTTCTCCAGGGGACCGCAGCTGCCTCGCACTCTCTGCTCCGACAACGGGGCGCTCCCCTGAACTCCACCCGAGGGCCGTGCTGGGTCCTCTCCCCAGGGTTGTCTCTGCTTGGAGAAGGAAATCTGGACACTAAAATCGGCTCAGGAGGGAACTGTGACATTGCTGTGGCTCATTTTGAACACAGATCTTTCCCTTACGTGCTACATCTGCTCATTTACACACACACAAAACTGAAATCAGTTTTGAACACTTCCCTCCGAGCTCACACAAATATTGGACACTTCCCCAGCTTCCTCAGGTTGCTCTGGACTTCTGCCATAAGTGTCTCCCCCTGGTCCAGCCTTTTACCTGGGAGTAACTGCACTGGGTCACATAATTATTTATTTAATGACCACTTTATAGAGCTGTGTTATTCAACAGCAAAAACAACAAAACCAATATCTCTGGGACAGCACAGCAGCACTCCCAGCTCTGGAGGCTGCACCCACCTCAGAGTGCAAGATTTCTTTCTCTGTCAGCACAAAAATAAACCCAAACCTCCACAGACAGTCAAATGGTGGTGAAGAAAACACACAAAAAACAGTTTCTCAATGGAGTGTTAAATTTGTTTGGAAAAAAAACCTTAAGGAATTTCTCTTGAAATCAGCATCTTTCCACCCACTTGGACAAACTGCATTAGGGATCTGCTGGGAAATTGTACTGATAAATTCAGCGCCTGGCAGGGGTTACCAGGGTGTGCCAGGCAGTGTGGTGGCACTGGCTGTCCCTGCACATCACCCAGGAATTACTGACAAACACTAAAAAACCCAAACTGAAGCACCACAGCCCCACTGGCAGCACTTGTGGCACAAGTTCCTGGAGAAATCAAGACAAGATCCCAGGGGAAGGGGAGGGAAGAAGGTGGTCCTGTCCCAGCTCCTGCCATCAGAGAGGGCAGCAAAGTGGCCTGGGGGGCAGGACAGGATGGGGCTGGAGCGGCAGGACAGGATGGAGAGGGAGCTGCAGGACAGGATGGAGCTGGAGCTGCAGGACAGGATAGAGATGGAGCTGCAGGACAGGCTGGGGCTGGAGCTGCAGGACAGGCTGGGGCTGGAGCTGCAGGACAGGCTGGGGCTGGAGCTGCAGGACAGGCTGGGGCTGGAGCTGCAGGACAGGATGGGGCTGGAGCTGCAGGTCAGGACAGGGCTGGAACTGCAAGACAGGACAGGATGGAGCTGCCGGACAGGAGGGAGATGGAGCGGCAGGACAGGAGAGGATGGAGCTGCAGGACAGGCTGGGGCTGGAGCTGCAGATCAGGACAGGATGCAGCTGGAGCTGCAGGACACCAGGACATCTCCACCCTGATGGCCAGGGAAAAGCCCTCAGCAGGGACGGCCAGGGACACACCCTGGTGACCACAGGAATGTCCCCATCCTGGCAGCTCAGGACAGCTGGAGCCAGGGGAACTCTGCCAGGGCCACCAGTCCCCAGCACCAGTGCCAGGGGACTCACAGGGGACACAGCAGGGCAGGGCAGGGCAGAGGGGACACCTCTCTTCCCCATGGGCAATTCCCAGCACAAACTGGGAAACTCTGTGCCTCTGCAGGGGGCAGATCCCAGAACCAGCAGCTGCTCCAGGGCTGTGCACAAGAGAAAACTGGGAAGCACCACAAATACCCAGGGGGTCACTCCGGGCTCAGTGGGTTCAGGCAGGTTTCTTTTAGAATCCCAAAATCCCAGGCTGGTTTGTGTGGGAAGGGACCTGAAATCCCACCCAGTGCCACCCCTGCCATGGGCAGGGACACCTCCCACTATCCCAGGGTGCTCCAAGCCCCGTCCAACCTGGCCTGGGACACTTCCAGGGATCCAGGGGCAGCCACAGCTTCTCTGGGCACCCTGTGCCAGGGCTTTTGGCTTCAGATGGCAGGTTCCAGCACTGAAATCTTGGATACACACCGGGAAGATCAGGGTTATCTGCTGTGCTGCAGGAATTCCCTGGCGGTCTGGGCCTGGAGGTCCTTCCTCAGGGCTACAGCTTCCTCCCCTCATCTGCCCACTCCAAGGAACCTCAGCCACCACCTGAGCCACCACCCACCCCCATCACAAAGATCTTGTGCAGCTTCTTCATTTGCATTTTTCCAGAGGTCTTTCAGGGGTTTTTTTCCAAGCAAGTAATTTATTTTTTTTTAGATTTTCTTTCACATAAAAGGTCATTTTCCTTCTAACGCATTTGTTTGTTGCAAACAGTTGCCAACACCTTAGGGGTTTTTGCTTGCTTGTTTATGAGCAATGAAGTGTGTATTTTCCTGGTTTTCCTTCTTAGTCTTCTTTTTAAAACCTCAATTCAATTTTCCCAATATTTTTGCTGCACTGAAAGCCAGGGTTTGGAGGCAGGACAATGTACGGATTTCCATCTCCCAGTGGGGACTCGTTAGAAAAAAGAAGAAACAGAAAAAAGCCAAGTCTGTTTGAAACAATTCCCAAACTCTGATCTCCATGAAAATCACACTTTCCTTATAGTCAATTAAGATTCCCCTCAACAAAATCTCTGCAGTGCAGTGAGAGATAATCTTGTTACACAAACATGAAGTATCCAGGAAAGCCAAAGGCAGAGTCCTCAAGTGACACCTGGATTGCAGCTCCTTCCATGTCCTTTCCTCTGTGCAGAGAGGGTGGGTGGGTGGATGGACGGATGGATGGATGGATGGATGGATGGATGGATGGATGGATGGATGGATGGGTGGATGGATCCTGAGATCTGCTGGATTCAGATATAAGGACTGGTGGAGCCTCCTATCTGGAAGAAACTCCTTCCTGACGTTGGGAGTGGGGGATTTGGGATTTGAAGCCAGAACTGTTGCCCCTGAAACTCCCCTGCATGGAAGTTGCCACCTCTGCTCCATCGCCCAAATACGCCTTTCCAAGGCATCCAAAGGAAAAATGATCCCCATCCCAACAGAACCGGGGTATTCTGATCCTCAGGGGTGCTGGGGGACCTGATCCCTTCAGCCTGGAGTCCACATAAAGCAAGGAACCCTCCCCAGCCCCTGTGCCAGGTGATGCTCTCTCACATTCACCTTTCCTACAGGTTGCTCCGTACAATTCCAAGCCAATCCCTGCGAAAACCACAGCACACTTCCTATTTCACACATCAGTCAGGGGCAAAAAAACCTTCCAAAAACCCCACAGAGCCGCAGGCTGAGCTTCTACATAAACTGGCACAGAAAAAGTAACCTCTGGACCGTAAGAGCTGATGGAGTAAATGTCCAGGAGTGTCCAGAGGGTGCACAAAGCCCAATCACCACTGCCAGGGCAGCCAGGCCCTGCAGCCAGCAGCCAGGAAACCTCTGGATTTCAACTGCCTGCTTTAAACAGGCTGTGAAGCAAAGCTGCAGAGCGTTTCTGAAGACTAAATGTGTAAATAAGCTGGTTGAAGCTAAAAACCACAGCTGGGCAATGAAGCCTTGCTTTTCTCCTGCTTTGCTTCACAGCTGCCTTCAAAACTTTGCCATTCCCAGTGCCTCCAGTTCTGAGCTGTAATTTTGGCCCTTCTGGTTTGAGAGGGTGGATTTTGTGAGAGGGGAAAATGTGTGGGGGTGAAAACCAGGGCCCTTCACAGAAACAGATCGAGTGAGGCCTCCCAGAACTGCCCTGGTGGGTTCGTGCTCTGCAGAGGGGTTGCAGGGGTGTGACAGGGGGCAGGGGACATGGACCCCTCCGGTGTTCCCATCTGCACCAGCTGTGGCAGCACATCTGGATGCAGGCCCAGGGACAGAGGGGTCTCCTGCTGGTGGATTCAGGTGCTCAGCTTCCACTGAGCTGCCACAACCACCCTGGAGAGCAGCGAGGGAACGGCTCTGTCAGCTAAGGAAGGTTTAGTGAGGCAACAGAACCGTTCTCCTTCCACTGGTAACAGCACCACGTGCATCAAAGACCCTTGGTGGGACCCCTGAGGTGACATCTGGCTGTCCCCAGTGCACACACATGAAGTGCACACCACCCACCCTGGCTACAGGGCCAGAGGCTCCCAGCTCATCACCCCGGCCCAGCCACCTGCATCCTCCCATGGAAAATCTCACATTTCAAACATGGCTATGAGGAAACCATGACCCAAAATGCAGGAGCAGCTGTGGCAGGAGATATTTAATTCCTGGGATTAGGATGCAGTCAGGATGCTGGAGTTAAGGGGCACTGGGTGAGCACCGTGCCCACAGCTGAGTGGATCAGCTGTCACAGGAAAGGTGTCTGCTCAAACTGCCGTGGTTTCTTTGGATAGTCAATGCCAAGGGTTTAAACCACTCCTTTAGTTTGGTAGGATCCAGCTGGGGAAACCCAAGAAATGGTAGAGATTTTACAAGTACAGAATATTTTTTCTGTGGCAGTCACGTACAGAGATCTCAGGTTCAACAACCCGAAAGTGCTGCTCACACTGAGACACTGCTGAGGGGCAGAGATTTGTCTGGTGGAAGAGGTTTTGGGGGATGTGCCTGGTGCAATGGTCCAGCCCCAACTGTTCAGCTTTGGCCCCATCCATCAAGTTTCCACCCAAACTTTCAGCTGCATTTCCTGATTTAATCCCCAAAGCAGTCACTGGGAGGGAGGGCACTTCCATGGCACTGAGTCATTAATCATGGAATCATGGAATGGGTTGGGCTGAAAGGGACCTTAAAGCCCATCCAGTGCCATCCCTGCTATGGTCAGGGGCACCTTCCACTATCCCAGGGTGCTCCCAGCCCCGTCCAGCCTGGCCTTGGGCACTTCCAGGGATCCAGGGGCAGCCACAGCTTCTCTGGGCAGCCTGTGCCAGGGCCTCCTCACCCTCACAGGGAAGGATTTCCTCCCAACATCTCATCTCTCTTCATCCCCAGCAGTCGATCTGAGAAGGTTCTTTGAAAAGCTGACACAGCAGCTCCTGAAATCCAGAAATCGAGGTATTTGCAGCTCAGCACCAGCAAAAAATTCCGCTGCAAGATGTAAAATGTCCCATCCCGTGGTTCGCAATACCCCGCACCTGCCCAGAGGGGCTGCACTGCCTGAGGAGGAGCAGCAGGAGGAGGAGAAGAGGCCACGTACACCCCACGCCTGGCTGATCCCAGGGGGGCACCTGGATCTGTTCCCACATGAAATGGGACATGGAGACACAATTTCTCTGCAGCAAGGCTCACTTGCCATCATCAAATGAACTCCTGTGCAGGGACAAGAGGAGGAAACTCACACCTAGGAGGAAACTGCACTGGTTTATCACTGAACTCCATAAAGAAAAATCCCTCTTAAAGCAAAATTGTCTTTGGGGAAAGCCCAGGGCTGATGGAGGGCCCGGGCACAGCCCCTTATTCCCTGCTCCCTCATTCCCTGCTCCCTCATTCCCTGCTCCCCCCACACCATCTCCCGCCACGGCTCCTCCCTGCCCTGCCCTGTGCCACCGACATTCCCTCACATTTTCCCCTTCATTTCACTCTATTAAGGCTCTAATTGATTGACCAGATCACGGGAGCCCGGATCTCTCCCCGGGGACACTCCTGCATTCACAGTGACAACTGCAAACAGGATTAGGGATGGGCAGAGCACTGAACCTCAGTGCCGGGCTGGGAGGGGGAAACCTCCATGTCCCATCCCAGTCCCATCCCACTGTTCTTCTGTGTTCCCAGCTGGTTCCACTGTGTCCCATCCCAGCCACGCCCCTCTGCTCTCCCGTGTTCCCAGCCACCTCCGATCCCCCCTTCCCTCCCCAAACCCCCTCCCCAGCCAGCCCCAAATGCAGCCCCACACAGCTGGATGTGGTCCCTGCTGTGTTTTCCCTGTATCCAGGGGACCAAGTGCCCTTGGGTGCCTGTGCTGAGGGTGCAGCTCAGGACCTCAGGGGTCCCTGCTGTCCCTGGCCTCTCCCTGCACATCCCTCCCTGCCTCAGAGGGGTCTGTGGATCTCTGGCCATTCCTACTCACCCACCAAAGATCATAAGCCCCAATGTATCCCTGCCCCCAGCAGAAGAGTGTGGAAGCCTGGAGAAGTGAAAGGTTTCCCCAATCCCAGCAAACAGGAGCAGCTGCTGAGCTGTTCCCTGTGCAGGACCTGCCCCCCCAGAACTGCAGGGACATGTCTCCAGTGGAGAAATGAGCTCCCTGAGCAGCATCTCCCCCGTCCAAAGCACTGCATTGGTATTCTGCTCATCCCACTCCTGCAAAGCAGCTTTATTTATCCCAAAATAAGCAGGCTCCTCCTGAACCCCAGTGATTTATAGTGGGGGATATCAAATGTGATGAACAGGCACCGTGTCAGAGCAGATGAGCCAGCACCATCCCCTCATGCAAGACAAAGCTCCCAGATATCCTGCCTGGAACATTATTCCCTGCAGCTTCCACGTGCACACGGCAAAGGGAGAGGGGGGAAAAAATGAATCAGGCAGTGCTTTGGCTCTCAGCTGATCACTGCACAAAGTATTGACTTTTCAAAATAATCTCATCAGTGCTGCCGGGCTCAGGATTTATTCTGCACCCGATGCAGATGCGGCCTTGTTGTTTAACCATTCCAGCTTGTCCTGACTTCCAAACGCATTTTAGCCAGCACAGAGAGGTTTATTTAATTAAAAGCCTGTCATCCAAGGTTGTTATTACTTCTGGTCCTGTTGCTCACCCCCAGGGACTGGAGATCCTCGACACTACATCCTGTAGAAGCTACTTAACACTGGAGCCTGGAGGCCTTTGCACTTGGAAACAAGCTGGGAAAAAACTGCAAATGAATATGAAATCCCAGTTTCTTTTCATCCCTCTCTCTGGCTCAGAATGGCAGGGCACAGCAGACAGATCTGGAGTCTGTTTGCCAAAAAAAAAAGAGCTGATACTTAGCAGCACTGATGCTCTTGATGTAAATCTCTTTACAGGCCCGAGTGGCCGTGCAGTGGAAATGCCCCAAAATTCACTTGCACAAAACACAGCCCTGGGTGCGTAACTGGAACTTTGGGAAAACAATTTCTCATGGCTGACAATGGATCAAATAGCACCTCTCTGGCTATGGAACAGCCACCCCATAACCGCAAAAACCCTGCCAGAAACACTGAAGAAGAGCAGCTCAGGCCAGTGAGTGTGAGCAGGAGCGGCTCAGGGAAGGTGGGCAGAGGTCCGGGGGGGTCACTCTAAAAAACAGAGAAACAGCCTCAAGTCGTGCCAGGGGAGTTTTAGAGTGGATATCAGGGAAAATTCCTTCACTGAAAGGGTGGTCAGGCACTGGCACAGCTGTCCAGGGCAGTGGTGGAATCACCATCCTTGGAATGTTCATAAAACGTGTGGATGTGGCACCTAGGGATGTGGGTTAGGGGTGGCCTGGGCAGTGCTGGGGATGGCTGGACTTGATGGTCTTGTAGGGCTTTTCCAACTTTAATGATTGTGATTCCATGAAAAAGAGGGAGAGACACACTGAGAGAAACCCTGAGAGGTCCAACACCCTGCACAGGACTTGGCTCTCCTCTTCCCCCAGTACTCCTAAAATCTCATCTCTGCTCCTATTTCCTTTTTCCTGTTTTGTTCTGAAGGAATGCAGACCCTGTGGGAGAAGCCAAAGGGGATGTTTGAATCAATGCTGCAAGTTTGCCATGGGAGAATGGGGCTCCATTGGGTGCTTCCAGCCTTGGAATTCCTTCTGATCCTGACCCTGCATGCTGAGGGCTGGTAACAGTGGCCAGGCAGCTGTTACTGGAGAAAAAAATATTAAAGATAGTTTGGGACTGCCTTAAACATTTCAGAGAGTTCAGGATGCCTGTGAATTGGGTACAGGGCACTCCCATGTGCACACAGTGGGCACGAGGATGAGAAAACCCTTTGGAAACAGAGCTGGAGCCACCCAGGGATGTTCTCTGCCAAAGGGGCTTGGTGTGAGCTGCATTCCCACAAGAAGGGTGGGATTTGGGATGGAGGAGAGTCCATGTTCCCCTGATATCACATTGGTGCATTTGCAGAGAGGACTTTTCCCTCCTCTAAACACCTCCTGGCCCTGCTGAGGGCCGTGAGAGCCATCCCAGCTGGAGCAGAGCTGGCCCTGCTCCCTGAGGAAACAGGAGCTGGAAACCCTAAACACACACCAACATGACTCCATTTAAATCCCACGTGTGAAATCAAGGAGGAAAAGCACATCTGAGGGACCCTCCAGGACCTGCCAACGCTCAGGCCTTGGCTGAATCCCACTGCCCCCAGCTCCCACCGCTCCTCAGGCAGCAGCGGGGATGAGGCCTTTCCCTATAATTTCAATCCTGCCCATTCCACACATGATCACTCTCTCTCCTTCCTATTTTCCCTCTGTTTCTACCCTTTCTCCATCTCCTGCATCCCCCCTGGTGTGAGATCCATCCCCTCTGCAGCTCCTGCCACCTGGAACCTCCTTCCTGTGTCCCAGCTCACCCCCAGCTTCATCGGCGAGTGCCTCTCCAGGTCTGTTCCTGTGAATCCTCTCCTCCTGCTGCTGCTGCCTGTTTAACTCTGCAGTGCCATTATTCAAAGTGTCCCTAAGGCACCTGTGGAGCAGAAGAGCCCCGGGATAGAAAAGCCTGACCTTGGCAAAGACACCCCGAGAGCCAACACGGGGAGGGTTGGAGGGAAGCTGTTTGGATGGAAGAGGGGAAGGCACTTTCTGGATGCCCACAGGGATTCTCCCTCCCCCTGGGACTGATACCAGAAGCTCTGGGGTGAGGTTTCACAGTGGCACTGCCCGTCCAGCTGTCCCTTCTTGTCCCCTGCTCGCTGCCCCTGTCACCAGCACTGGGCACAGCCCCGGCCTTGTGGGCACCATTCCCTCCCTAAAATCCTGCCTTGGGAATGACTGCAGGGCTGAAGTGCTCTACCAGCAACCCAAGCTCATCCCTTGCCTTTTGTTTCCAGAAAAACGTGAAAATTGCACATCAAGGGAATATGAGAAGCACAGCCAAGCCCTGATTCTGGAAAAGGCTTTGTTTCCAATCAGGAATCCCACTGGAGACGATGCAGAGGCATAAATGCTGAAGGATGAGGTGACTGATGGCCCTGCAGATGGCTTGGGAGAGCCAGGAGTGAATGGGCAAAGGGAGTCTGCTCCCTGAATGACACTTGGGTGCCAATTCCCTTGTTTTTCCTTTGGGAAAAAGGAGCAAAGTTCCTGAGCACTGTTCCTGAGCCTTCCCTCTCCAGGAGAAAAACAACCTGTGCTCTTCAAGGGCTGGGAGCTCCAGGGAAGTGCTCAGTACCGAGCTGTTTTCACGCCCCCAAGGCCAACACCACAAAGGTGGTTTGGTTGTTTGCCAAGGCCCTGCAGCACTTGTGCCATTCCACCAGAGCTGTGCTGCCTGCAGGAGCCCCGGGCTGGCCCTTCCACCCAGGGGGCTCACCCCGAGCCTCTCCTCCCTTTTCCCTGTCCCACCGCATTCAGGGGGGCACCAGGGCCATGGTCCCTCTGGAAGATGAGCCCAGGAATCCTGCTGCTCTAAATCCAGGGCACAATCCTGCCTGTCTGCCTCACTCCAGGCATTTGCAGAGGTGGAAGGGTCACTAAAGCTGAAGGTTCCCCTGGGAGCTGAATTTTGGGGAGAGCTCCAGACCTCTCTGCTTCCCCATCAAAGAGCTCCGCTCACAAACTTGATTTTCCCAATGGGGATTTTTGCTTCTCGAACAGCTCCTGAGGGTCTGGAATTCCGGAAGGCACCAGTGAGACAGGACGGGGCTCCCTGCTTTCCCTCAAGTGCTGGGATGGGGCTCCCAAGGGGCAGTGGAGGCGATAAAACATTCCTGACTCCCAGTCCTGCTCCTCCTGGTGTCATTTACTCCCCACTCCCTCAGGTACATCACAAACTACTGTGGCTTCACCAGCACCAAACTCTTGCTTTGACACCCAAGTGCTGGAATCCAGAGCAGAACTTCCAGGGTTATTTCTGTCCCATTCCAGGAGGCCAGGAACAAGTTCGTAAAGGACTTTTAAAATAGTCTTATAAAGCTCCACCCAGTTCAGTCTGGACGGGGCTGCAGGGCAGTAAAAAGACAGAAATGCTCATTTCCAGGTTTGGCTCTTTTGGTTCATGTAAACTTGGTAACAGCTGAAGTGCCTTAGCAAGCAAAGGCTGCTGGATGGTCCATGAAATGAGCTGGAATCTCACAGGAAGCCACACATTTAATCCATTGGCAAGAAACGTGCAGCACTGTGGGTTTGGGGGTTTCCAATCCCCCCATAACAGCCTGGACTGCTTCTCCTGGAAGCTGTAATGCAGGGCAGTCCAAAGGCAGCTCCCAGAGCTGGATCCGGCTCCTCTGCAGTGCCTGGGACCAGCAGGACCAAACCACCCCAGGGCAGCACCTGGGGTAGAACTTGCTCTGTTTTTTTAACACAGCTATCTTGAGCCTCAGCCCTGAATTCAGCAGAAATCCCCCTGGGATGTGATATCTGCAGGGAGCATTCCCTTCCACAGCCAAGGGACACTGAACAAGGACACATTTCTGGGAGCAGCCAGACAAGTTCAAGGTTCCCAACTCAAAAGACATGGAGAAAGATGTTTTTCTCTTCCAAAAGTGAATTCCAAACTCCCAGAGGTGTTGCACAAGTGCTTTGCTGTGTCCAGCTGCGTTCATCCCCAGGAAGTTCTCTCCCTTCCTTTTCCCTTCCTCCCACACTGGACACAATTCCCTCCACCAACGTGAGATGTTCTCACAGAGCCCACGGCAAAATGGACCTCAGTGCCCTTTCCACAAAGATCCACACTCAGCAAACATCGTGTGCTCCTCCCCAAATCCATCCTGGGAGCCACTGACAGTTGGCAAAGCTGCACTTTACAAAACCACCACTTACCTGCCAGAATATGCTGTCTATTGTGTTCCCCAGGAAGCCATCCCTGCCCTCCGACGACACCAGCTTCGGGCCCAGAATGGTCATAAACTCATCGAAATCCACCTGGCCATCCCCTGGAAGGAGAGGAAAAGATCAGAGACTCAAAAAGTTAGGGAATACGTCGGGTTGGGAGGGACTCTCAAGGACAACCCCCTGCTATGAACGTTCCACTATCCCAGGTTGCTCCAAGCCCTGTCCAGCCTGGCCTTGGACACTTCCAGGGATGGAAGCCACAGCTGCTCTGGGCTGAAGAGAGAGGGGCACAGGTCACTCCCCAGTCCCAGAGACTCTGCAGTCACTTCCCAAAAAAGCCATTTTGGCAGGAGGACAGGAGCCAGAGCATGGCCAGAGCTCTCCCTCTCCAACAGCCAGGTCCCTGCACAACTTTTACAGGGCCAGCACTACCCTCCAAAGGAAGGGAGTGCATGCAGAGCAAGGAGCCAGACACTTGCAAATCCTCCAGGCATTTCATCCCAGCTTTCCAGCAGCATCCCTCTGTGTGCTCGGCATGCAGAGCAGGCAGTGCAGGCACAGCCTGGGTGCCAGCAGCAGGGAGAGGTGACATCTCCTGCCTCTGATGAGCTGAGCTGATGCAGTCCCGAGTGCTGCACGTGCTCCAAACGAGGCACGGGGCTGTTTGGAGTGAGCTTTGTATCAAATGTCACTTTTCCCTCAGCAAGAAAAAAGGGATATTCATGCCTGCCGAAGGATCTTAAAAATATCTTTTGTCTGAGCAGGTAGTTCAATGTCGAGATCTTCTGCAAATGCTTAACCTAATCTGCTGAAAAACCTCCTCCACTGATCAGTCCACGGACACATCCCCCTCCCTGTCAGTAACCAACTATAGGGGTGGGTATCTCAGCCCTGCTTCAAGCCCGGAATCAGAATCAGCCCCTGCAGGATTTTGGGTTGTGTTTCATTCAGGTTCAGCTGGAACTGACTGCATCCACCCCTCCATGGGGCTGTTGTTGTTAAATTATCAGGCGTGACAAGTGTCTGAAACCACGAGACTACAGCAGATGAATGCAAGGGCCGCTGTGAAAATGCCACCCGTGCCTGCAGCACCTGCAGCAGCCCTGAGTGCCAGCCCTGCCTCGGGCCCCACACGCCGCTGCTCTCTGTGCTTTTTATCACATTCCATGTGCTGGATCCGAGCACACGCACCACCGATGGAAATCTCCTCGTGCCCTTATCTCTGCAGAAACACCGTGAAAACAAGCGGAGCCAGAGCACTCCTTTGCCAGAGCGACGATCTCCGGTCACCAGGGATTTCTGGAAGGGAATATCCTGGGGGTGAGGCACGGACGGGCTCTGAAAGGACACCCAGCAGGGATTCGTGGTGTCTTTGATGCTGTAAGGTGCCCGAAGACCCCACCCCGCTGCTAAAGCCGCTCAGGACGAGCCCTTGCAGGACGGAGCTCAGCCCTGGGACAGCTCACCAGGGGGGAGAGGAAAGGGCGGGCACCCCATCGCTGGGAACGCCATTCCCTGGAACATCTACGGGCTGTGTTCCTCCTGCTGGCCCCCGGACGCGGCGGTCCAGCTATGCCAGGCCCGGCTGGAGCACTGGGAAGGGAACGCAAGGTGACAGCGGCTGCGGGTGAGGCGCGGCGCAGCGCGATGGCAGAGCCAGCAGCGGATCCATACACCGCGATGCAAATCGGGATGCTCTGCCATGCTAATTTCTCTAAATGAGCCAGATTAGCAAGAAAACAATTTGCATTTTAAAGCGGTTGTGGTACCTGCCCCCGCGTACAGTCGGTGTGTGCAGCGTGACCCCCAAGCACAGTCACTCGGTTCTGTTCCTCCAGTGTCACTCCAGCCACGGAGGAGAGCAGGGCTCGGTCCTGACGTGACTCCTGACAGGGGGGTGCCGGCACTCCTGGGCTCTGTGTCTGACTTGGAACAAGACTTTGGGCAGATCTTTGCTCGTGACTTCCCTGTGCCTTTGCCAGGGGTCATAACTAACTTCACGGGGTTTAATTATCAGCTTAATTATAGCATTTTCCACAACCTCAGAAGAAAGATGCCATTAAAAAAATGCATTATTCTCTTATTGACTGCTTTTTCAATTAAAACTCTTAACTAGCAAGGCAACTAGACCCCAAATTTGCCTGGTAGAAATATCCCTTTAACATTCATTTCAAGCTGCAAAAAACAAACCTCGCTGTCATCAGCATCTCAGGAGACTGCAGCATCACAATATCAACAGAGAGAAATCACAATTTTGAAAATCCATTTTGCACTCTTTGACAGCCACGGGAGAAATATTATTAAAGCCAACACAAAAAACTGCCCGGGGCTGCTCTCCACAGCCAGGGCGTCACCAGTGATGCCCAGTACCCCTATCGCCTGCAGCATCCACAGCCCATCCTGGGAGCACTCAGCTTAAAATCCAGGCTTTGCACAGTCGAAGGGTGCCTTCCTCGCCCTCCTCCTCCTCCCCACGGTCACGCACACACATGTGCTGGGAGCTGGTGTGGGATGCATAGGCTGAGCATCTGCTCGGAATTGAGCACTGGAGGCAAATCAAGCCCCCCACATTCCCGTGCCTGCAGCTGTGCCGCTCTCCCCAGAGCCCCTGGCATCCCGAGCCAGCCATGAGTGCCTCATCCACAAACCAGCTCTGAGCTGGGTTTAAGGGATGGGGAGAAAGGAGGCAGACGCCAGGCTGGAGCTGTTGTCTGTTCTCCCTCAACTTCCCCTGCTCCTCTCCAGGAGCCATCCAGCAACTCCCGAGCAGCAGCAGGGATCCCCCAGCGCCAGCCCCTCGCCATCCCCCGCAGGGGGCACAGCAGGGAACAGCTCCAGCTGGGAGCTGGGGTGTGCTCCCTGCCCAGGACAACCCCAGCTTCCTCCTCTCCCTGCTCCCACCAGCCACAAGTGCAGACCAGGTTTATAAACCCCGGTCAGGCTGAAGTCCCTGTGGAGGAAGGGAAATGGTCCAGTGGGAGCCTGGGCAGAGCGGGGTTAAGGATGCACTTGATGGTTTTAGAGGTCTTTTCCAGCCTCAATGATCCCATGATTCCAAGGCACTCACACATTGCAAGAGCTTATTTCCAGCCTGGGAGGGCAGGGAAACCTTGGGACATGGAGGTGAGGGGCTGCTGGGACAGGGAAATCTTGGGACATGGAGGTGAGGGTGTGCTGGGACAGGGAAACCTTGGGACATGGAGGTGAGGGTCTGCTGGGACAGGGAAACCTTGGGACACAATGGTGAGGGTCTGCTGGGCCAGGGCAGACTGGCAGATGGCAAGCGGGGTGAGGACCAGAGGGGATCCGGGCAGGATTCCTCTCCATCCCTGCGTTACCACCCATCAGCCATGGGACAGGTCACTGCCTGGGTTTTAGCAAAACACCAGAGCTGAGCTTAACCCTGGTTTTAAGCCACCTAAACCACTTCTTTATTTCCTCACAGCTGTGCCCTCACGTTCCTCTCCCCTGAATGCTCCCCGGGCACTGCTGTCACACAGTCAGGCAGGGTGCCACTGCTGTGGCTGCACCTCATGACTGAAGCAGTGACTCAGAACTTCTCTGGCCACCTCAGCAGAGCCAGATCAGATCTGCTCATCATCCCCAGCCCCTGAGCTGGTGATAAGTGCTCCCACAAAGGTTTGCTCCCCTCAGGACACTCAGTTCTGGCAGAAACCAGAGAAATGTGATAAGGAAAAGGAACAGCAATGGTGGGAGCCTGGCTCATTGTCCCATCATGGGAAGAGGATGCTGAAGGCACCAAGCAACTCTGGGAACCTCCCCAGTGCCCAAAGACCACGTGTGGCCAGCAAGGACCTGCCAAAGCTCCCCCTCCCTGGTCGTTCATGGGGTGCAGAGGGACACTGGGGGTGATTCCAGCCCGGGGAGCCCCAGCATCACCGTCTGCCGTGTTGGGAGCTTGGCCTGGATGTCCCGGGGAGCTCCACAGAGCTCCAGCAGGGAATTGCTGGGTCCTGTTGGGCCCTTATGCCAAGTGTGGGGATGGCAGGGGGTGGAACTGGATGATCTCTAAGGTCCCTTCCAACCCAAGCAATTCCATGGCTTTTGATTCCAAGTGCACTGAGGAGAATGGAGAGGCAGCAAAGAGCAGCGTGCAGCTGGGAAACCAAGGCTTTTCCAGCAATTCCAGACCCTGCAGCTCAGGGAAATGTGCTTTGAACCTGACTGGCTCAAGGAAGGGGTGTCTGCACCCCTGAAAAATGTCCAGGGCCTTCTAAATGTTTAGGCCTTCTAAACAAACCAATGGGATCACAGAGTCATGGAATCACTAAGGTTGGAACAGACCTCCAAGATCATCGAGTCCAACCATTCCCTCAGCACTGTGAAGGCCACCCCTGCCCCATGTCCCCAAGTGCCACATCCACATGTCCTTTGAACACTTCCAGGGATGCCCTGGCGACCTGTCCCAGAGCCTGACCACCCTTTCCATGCAGAAATTTCCCCAGTATCTAACCTGACCTCCCCCGGCACAGCCTGAGGCCGTTCCCTCTCCTCCTGTCCCTGTTCCCTGGGAGCAGAGCCCGACCCCCCCTGGCTGCCCCCTCCTGTCAGGGAGGTGTGCAGAGCAGAAGGGATCTAGGAAAAAGAGAAGCACTTGTGATTTAACTGGACGAGACTGTAAAAGCACCACTGCCCTCCAGGGAGCTGGGTTGGACATGAATTTCAGGGGGAGATGAAAGGGCCTCCAGCACTTTTGAAAGGGGATTTACTCTCCTAAGCTACTTCCCTTCAACACCAATTCTCATCCAGGTTGGGGTTGTGATCCCAGATCCCCAGGACTGAGAGGTTTCAAGTGCAATCAGCTGCTCTTGCTGGTTTTTCAGTGGTTTATATGAGCTGAGCACAGAAAATCCCAACCCTCTCTCTAAGCTGATGGGCTTTGAGCTCCAGACAAAGGATTTCATCTTCCCTCAGCCTTTAAATATGGGAGAAGGGAAAGCTGTACCTGCTGGAGGGTGTTTAGCTGGAAACACAGAGACAGAGCTGTGCACTGCCCTTGTCAGGGCTCCAACAGCCCCAAACACCCCCAGCTGCACTCCCAGCCCTTCCCAACTACACCCTGAGCTCCATCCCGCCTTTCCCTTGTCCTGATCCCACAGGATCCACCCTCCGAAGTGCTTTCCGCGGGTTCGCGATGCCAGGCAGGGAGAGCAGGACTGCAAATCCCCTCGTCCCAAGCGGCAGCAGCCTGTGCTGGGCTGCTGGAAACTCCTGCCACAGCTCCGGCGCTTTGAAGGATTCACGAAATGCCGGGAGGAGCAGTGGGTGACCCCACCTCACGCCCTCCCCCGGGACAGCCCCGACCAGCAGCCCTCAGCCACCCCCGTGTCTCCAAAACCTCCTGCCGGAGTGGCTCCCTTGGAGCTGTAATTTAACATTCATTGGGCTGGAGAGAGGCAGCGGGCGGGAAATGAGAGGGGAAAACACGCCGGGATTGCATCCTCTGCCCAAGGGCAGAACAGAGACTCGGCCCGGGTTTTCAGAGCCTTGGGCATTAAGCCGGGATCGGGATAATCTGGCCTGATTGCTTCCTAAAGAAGTCTTTTCCCTGGCCACTCTCAGGATAATCAGGTCCTTGAAAGTTTCCTGCCCTGGCCCCAGACGGAGGCACACATGGCAAGGGAGATGAGGATCTGCTGTGTGCAGACTGATAAGTATTCCCACTCTTTTTCTGCTCGGGTTTGACCTCCAGAGAGCAGCTAGGTGATATATTTAAAGTTAATGAGCTCGGCTCTTGCAGCTCGGGGCCCAGGAGCACACAACACTCCTGTTTATTTTTATTCTCTTAACAGCTCCCTGCAGTGCCTGGCTGTCCCAGGCTGTGTCATTGCCTGTGCCCCGGGAACATGGGCAGGAATGGGGCAGGCAGGGCACGGCTGGGGCTGCTGTGCCTGGGGAAGATGCAGGGGATGAGCACGGAGAGGCTCCAGCCGCAGGATATTTCCCAGACAAGGATTTTGGCTTCAAAGATTGTAAGGTCAGAGCCTCCTGAGCAGCCTGACCCTTCCCCAGCACGAGGCAGAGACTTTCTGCCTAATTACAGCCTCCATCCAGGAGTGCAGCGGGAGCCAGGGCACTTCTTGCATAAAACTTCTGACTTCAAAACAGCTCTAATTACAGACAGCGGCAGTGACTTTGGGGGGAAAGAAAGCAACAACTGCCCCCAGCACCAGCTGCTGGAGTGAATCCAGAGGAGGCCACAGAGCTGCTCCCAGGGCTGGAGCCCCTCTGCTCTGGAGCCAGGCTGAGAGAGCTGGGGGTGCTCACCTGAAGGGAAGGCTCAGGGAGACCTCAGAGCCCCTTCCAGTGCCTAAAGGGGCTCCAGGAGAGCTGAAGAGGGGCTTGGGACAAGGGATGGAGGGACAGGATAAGGGGGAATGGCTTCCCACTGCCAGAGGGCAGGGATAGATGGGATATCGGGAAGGAATTCCCGACTGTGAGGGTGGGGAGGCCCTGGCACAGGGTGCCCAGAGAAGCTGTGGCTGCCCCTGGATCCCTGGAAGTGTCCAAGGCCAGGTTGCACAGGGCTTGGAGCAGCCTGGGATAGTGGGAGGTGTCCCTGCCCATGGCATGAGAGGAACGTTAAGATCCCTTCCCACCCAAACCATTCCATGATTCTGTGAAAAGCTTCACTGAATCTGAGGAAAGGATAAAACATCTCCACTGGAGCCCACTCTGTCCCATAAGCCCTTCCATGTCCTGCAGTTCTCGGAGCAGTTGTGTGGATCTGACTGCTCTGCTCTGTGACAACCACACAGAAAAGATCCATGGCTCGGACAGACACACATCCTGGGGGAGGAAACTCCCAAGGGGTCTGGAAGGCTCCATCAGAGCCCAGAAAGGCAGAGCAGGGGGGTTGTGTCCATCCCACACCAGGCACAGGACCTGGTTTGTCCTGCAGGAGAGAGGGAACAGCTGTGCAGGACTTGTTTGCTTCCTATTAAAAAAACCTATCTGTTAATTCCCAGGGTTTGCCCAAGGGGAGCCTGAGCTGGGAGTTGGGGATCGAGGAGAATGAGAGATCTGCTGGGACAGGGATTGAGGAGAATGAGGGATATGCTGGGACAGGGATGGAGGAGGAGGGGGGATCTGCTGGGACAGGGATTGAGGAGGATGAGGGATCTGCTGGGCCGTGTCCCTGCTCCAGCACAAGCTCTCAAACAAGGAGGATGCTCTGAGTGCTTGGCAGAGGCAAAGTCCAAGGAAAACAGTGACTGCAGGGAACAATAAATCCCCATCAGAGAGCTGCTGAGCAGCAGTGCCAGCTCCACACAGGATGCCCAGGGGACCATCCCGGTGTCCAGATCCCTGCAGGAAGGGCCCTGCAGAGCCGGCTGAGGGGGATGTGCCCCCAGCACCCCCAGCCCTCTCTGACATCCCCTCCCTGTGCACCCAGACCCCCTTTGCAGGTCTCTGCAGTTTCTCCCCGGCTGTCACCAGTTGATCCCTTTGTCACACGGATCAAGAGGAGCCAAATCACGACCTGACTCCCCAGGACTTTAATTATCTTTGCTCCCTGGGCCCTGGGAACTGCAGAGAGCTCTGTGTGCAGCTCTCAGGCAGCTCATTAGAGCAGGAATGTGTGTTCCCTGTGGCACACACATCCTGGGAACCAAAATCACCATTCTGGGGCATAAAATAAAATTAAACAAGGATGCAAACAAGCTACAAGGAACAAGGTGTGTCCCAGGCCACAGGATGGACAGGTTTCCAAGGGGGAACTGCAATTCCTTTTGTCCTGTCCCTGCAGCAGGGCTGCACTCAGCCAGCCCAGCCCTCCAGCAAAGGCAGGGTTTGATATTATTTGATATTATTTGCCGAACCTCTTGCTGCTGCTGAGCTGCAGATCTGACAGGCTGCAGCAGCAGCTGTAATTACTCTTCATTCTCTGCAGCGAGAACACGTAATTTGATAATCTTCATTTTACAAATAAGAGCAGACGTGAGGAAAGTGGCCTCTGGAAATAAAGACAAGTCTGATCAAACCCATCCCGCTGCCCAAGGCTCCCAGCTCAGCACGGCCTGAAAGGACAGCACTGAGATGTCCTGGATCATTTCTCACATTGAGAAATCGCTTTGGGTACAACGGACAAACCCCAAATCTGCCATAACCCAGCTGTGCTTTTGCTGTCCCATCCCTGGAAGTGCCCAAGGCCAGGCTGGACGGGGCTTGGAGCACCCTGGGATAGTGGAAGGTGTCCCTGCACATGGCAGGAGGTGGCACCGGATGGGCTTTAAGATTCTTTCCAACCCAAACCTGGGATTCTGGGATTCCGTGACTCCCAGGAACTCTGCATTTTAACATGGAAATGATTCCTGGCCCTCCTCAAGCAACCTGAGCTGTTTTATAGAGGTTCATGGTGAAACACAAGGAAACATCCATTGCAGGAAAAAAACTCAGGAAAACCCAAAGAAGAAAAGCAGAGACAGAAGAACGAGACAAAATGTTTTCAGCTTGTGCATGTGCCCCCTGTCCTCTGACAGAGCAGACACTTCCCTGATCAAAGGTTGGGCTGGATGGTCTTGGAGGTCTTTTCCAACCTCACTGATCCTGGGATCCTGGGATCTGACTGTGCCTAAGAGCAAGGAATTCACCTGCTTCCAGCCACAGGGGAAAGCTCAGTCCTTCACTTTTAAGAGAGAGATTTTTTCTGTCTCCAGATGTCCCAGTCCGTGTCCTTCGACCATTCCCATCCCTGTCCCCAACCCTGATGTCCTCCCCCCACCTCATTGGGAAGCAACTGCAGGAAAACCAAAGCAATGTCCCTGTGGAAACCCTGAACCAGCAGCAGGACCACAGCTGGAGAGGTGGCTTGGAGGGACACAGGGTCCTGTCCCCACCCCCTGACCCCAGGCAGTCACTGGCACTTCTTCCCTTTCCAAAGAGGATCATGGAATCCCTACGGTTGGATAAGACCTCCAAGATCACCAAGCCCAACCCTGGACTGAGTAGCCCCGTGGGCACCACACCACAACTGTGGGTGCCACGGCTCCTTGGGGTTTGGACACCGCCAAACGGCCTCAGGCTGGGCCAGGGGGGGTCAGGTTGGACATTGGGAAAATTGCTCCATGGAAAAGGTGGTCAGGGCCTGGCACAGCTGCCCAGGGCAGTGTGGAGTCCCCATCCCTGGAGGGGTTTGACAGGGGTGGCCCTTGCAGACATGGGTCAGGGGTGGCCCTGGCCGTGCTGGGGATGGCTGGAGTCGATGACCTCAGAGGGCTTTTCCAACCTCAGTGATTCCGTGATTCTTGCAGAATTCCCAGTCGAGATTCCCCCGTTTTCCATTGCTCCCAAGGGTGTCCCCACTCCAGTTCTGCCACTCCAGCTGGCACATCCCAGGATGGCCCCGAGGCACCAGCCAGGTCACTCTGGTGAAACCACCTCCACTTTTGCTTGATCAGAATATTTCCTAATAAACACTTCGCCACACTGGGGTGGGTTTTTCCCCCTCTTGTGTTAGCCTGGAGTTATTTTTCCAGCTGCTCCTCTAATTAGTGCAGCAAGTGCTTATTTTATTCCTCAGATAGAAGTTGCAATGAAACAATTTGACACTGAAGTCACACATCCATCTCTTTTATTGCAAAAACCTGCTTAAAGAGGAGGAATCCCAGAGCAGGCAGCACATTTCATGTGCCATTTCTCTGCATTTTTATCAGCATTACGGCCAATTGAATTTACAAAAGAATTTACAAATAATTTTTCTTTTTCCAGCGCAGAAATATAGAAAATATTTCCCTTTGCCCATCCTGGCAGAGCATTGCAGGCCATTCTCCACACAGAAACACAGGCACCTCTCACAGTGTGTGTCCATAAAATACATAATTATGGCTAAGAATTAATGGGATAAACCAAGGTGAGATTTGGCCTCTGGAAATATTTCCAGACCCAGAAATTGAGTCCCTACAAGGCACAGCCCCTGGAGAGGTGTCTAGCTACACCAACAACCTCCAGGGGCTGAGTCCCTACAAGGCACAGCCCCTGGAGAGGTGTCTAGCTACACCAACAACCTCCATGGGAACAGTCACAGTCCACTTCCACAAAGATGGAAACCGAGCTTTGGCCTAATGGGAGTCTCATGCTCTGGAATGATGGAGCCCCCATCCCTCACCTCCCTTCCTAAAATAAACATTTTTGCCCAGCAAATCCCTTTTCCTTCAGTTCTCTTTGGGTGCTTTCCATCACAGCAGCACCACAGCATCTCCTGGTAGTTCATAAAAGGGTGTTTCTGGTGATTTATTAGGATTTCTCTTGAGACCTTGAAAGATTCCAAGGAGATTCTCATTTTTCTCCGTAATTGAGGGAGTTTTAGGACAACTCCTCTGTTTCCCCCTGTGGCAGCTGCATTTCTTCACCTGGGTGAAGCACACCTGGCAGAATCACAGAACCATGGAAGGTTCTGAGTGGGAAGGGACCCACAAGGATCATGGAACCTGGCTCCTGCCCTGCACAGACACCCCAACAATCCCACCCTGAGCCTGGGAGCGTTGTCCAAGCTCTCAGCAAAGACACTTGGAAGAAAAGGTGGAGAAGGGCTTTGTGGGGACACAGAGGATCCTCAGCCCCTGCTGCTCACCCGCCCTCGGGGAGGCCTGCTGGGAAGTGGATATTCCCTAGAGATCAGTGCAGTCAGGGAATTCAGAGAGGGGCTGGGGTTCTCCACGGGCAAAGCCACTGCCTGCACTCCTTTGCACCCTGTCAGGGCCAGGCTGCTGGCCGTCCCCTCTGATGCCATGTCCCCGTGCAGGCAGGCTGGAGGCATGTGCCCGCGCAGCCCTCAGGTGCCAGGGAGCCATTGAAGGTGACAGGACACCTGTGCAGGGCCCCTGGCCGAGATCCAAGCTGTGCAAGTGCCACTCTCACTTAAGTTCCAGCAGCGTTTCTGAACCAGCCCCGGGTTTGCCTTCCAGGGTGATGAATTATGGAACACTCCTGCCTTCCTCCCTGCTCCCGTGGGAGGTTTGCTGAGCGTCACTGAGCAGCTGCACACGGTGGCCTTGGGAGCAGCTGTCCCTGGAGTCCATCCCTGTGCCATTCCCTGTGCCATTCCCCAGGCTGGGAGGCAGGAGGTGACACACAGGTGTGAAATGCTCTTGTCACTTTATGCTCACATCGCAGATGCTCCTCTTTAATCCCACTGCCCAGCCTGGCGCTCCTGGTCCCTCCCTTCCCTATCCCTACAGCAAACAGGGCTTGCAGGGAAAACCAAACCCAGCCCAGCTCCAGCTGCTCGTTTTTGAGGGCCCTCGGTTCCAGCAGCCGTGGCAGATGCAGCCACTCTGCCGTCCTGGACTTCCTGACGAAAACTTTGTGTGCACTGGGGCTGCTCAGGCTGGCTCAGATTAAATCCCAGCCCCTGCCAATTTTATCACCTCATTATTAGGCCCTGGCAGCAGTTTTGGGGAGGAATGGATGTCTGGCTGCCCCACCTGCCATCACATCAGAACTCCTGGCAGCTTCCAGAGATGTGCAGAGGATTTTACCTCCCTTTGGCTTTCCTGGTCCCAGGGGACTCCTTGAGTGTGACCTTTCATCCATCCCAGCTTCCCACCCACCTGATGCTAAGCAAAAGCCTTGGAAAAACTCAGCAACCTTCAACTTGGGAAGGATGTGAGGCTGTCCCTGGGCACAACCGACATTCCTGGGTTCAAGCCCTGCTACTGAGTGATGCTCCTTGACAGGGGCAGAGGAAGGAGGAAGGTGTTGCCAGTTCTCACTTCACATTTCAAGTTAAATCCCAGGAAAAAAAGGAGACAATCCATCAGAGAAAAAGGAGCCATGAGCCATGTAATATTAATTCAAGCTCCATAGCACTAATTCAATTTGCAGGCAAAGTAAATCTTTCACATGACATCCCCCTCTTTGCTCAGTGCCTCAGGAATTTCCCATTCCCCTGGGTTTTTAATGCATGGCCCGCTTGAGCTTCCCGTGGCACAGCCTCGTATCCACCTCCAAACCCCCTGCTCCAACACTGCTCCAACACTGCTCCAGCACCACCGGTTTGTGTCTTTGGAGCTGCTGGAAGTGTGGAGCTGGAGGAGCTGCAGGATCAGCTCCCATCCCTGCGGGAAACACACTGAGCTGGCTGAAGTCTCCAGCAGGAATTTAACACCTTCCATCTGCAGCCCATTATTCCAGGTTTTAGCTCCACCTCTCCCATCACAGGTCCCTGCACACCAGGAGTGTGCACAGAAGAGTGCCAGAGTCTCAAGTCTGGGAGACCAGGAGTCAGGGAATAACTGGAGATGAATCAAAACCGGGAGCCAAGTCCCCTTGCACTCTTTTTCCAAAAAGGCTCAGATTTTCGGGAAAAGACCCCATGAGCTGGCACCACGCTGAGCCCGGCCTTGGCCAAACCTGAGCACAAGTCCCTGCTCTGCCAGGAAAGGCCAGCACAGCAGAGCACGGGGCAAACAATCACTTCTGGACAAAATGCTTTTAGAAGTGACGGGTTCGGTTTTTTCCCTTGTCTTTACGGAATGATCTCACTCCCACACCGACCTCCTCTCTGTGCCGGGTTTCACACCACGTCCTCCGCCTGTCCCGGGGGTGTGCTGGACACCCTGAGCAGGCCGACAGCCTGTGCCCTGCCCTGGTGACAACTGCCCTGTGCCTCTCACAGGGACACGGGGCCCGGCTGTGCCCAGCGCGGCACGAGAGCTCCACTGCCCCCCATCTCCCCAGGGATCCCGGCGGCTCCCTGGCTCTCCCAGGATCCCCTCCAGGCCAGGGCTGCCTCCACACCCTGCTCTGGCAGGATTTCAGTGTTTCCACCCTATCCCAGCCCTTGGGGAAGGTCGGACCTGCACCCCAGCTCCCCGCACACTCCAGGCAGCAGGAAAGTCTCCCCTCCTGCCCTGAGCAAGGACATTTTGCAGGCACTGCTGGCTGTGGTAGCTCTGACTGCAGTTCTGCAGCAGCTAAAGAGTCCTCCAGCATCCTGGGGCTGCGTTTCCCTCTCCCATTAATGGCGGGTTCTGTTTCTTTTATTACCTCTTGGTAATTGTTTGATGAGCTCTCACAGCAGGACTTTGCTCAAAATTATTCCACCCCTCAAAACTTCTCCTTGAAAACCAATCAACAGTTCATTACCACCCGGCACAGCTCCCACCCACAGCACCCCTGCCTTGCCAGGAGCTGCCACAGGCTGGGCAGGGATGCTGGGTGGGGAGCTCGGATCATCTCCCGGGAAGTGTCCCTGGCACAGAGACTGCTCGGGAATGCAGAGAGAAAGGTTGGAAACGCCTGGCAAAGACTCTTTGCTCTCAGGCACGGGGCGGGGGTGTCGGGGTGTCTGGGCAGGGCCAGCAGCTGGGCTGGACGATGCTGTGGGGCCCTTCCAGCTCAGGATATTCCACGATGTTGATGGCACCAAAGGAATCACTGCCATCAATCGTCCTCAGCCTGGCTCAGCTTCTGACATCGGACTTTGTTTTGGTTTTTAATTGTGGTGCATCTTCCCCCAGCCTGGGACAGCCCCGCTGCACTCAGGTGAGGGGAGACTCCTCGGGGCTGCAGCTCCTCCTGAGGGACAACTCCGAGTTCTGCTCCCTGTGACAGGGACAGGACCTGGGAATGGCTGGAGCTGTGCCAGGGAAAGTCAGGTTGGAGATCAGGACAAGGTCCCTCCCCCAGAGGGTGCTGGGCACTGACCAGGCTCCCCAGGGCATGGGCACGGCCCTAAGGCTGCCAGAGCTCCAGGAGCCTTTGGACAACGCTGCCAGGGATGCACAGGGTGGGATTGTTGGGATCTGTGAACTCTGCAGGAGCTGCTCTGCCTTCACCCAGCTGCACCACACAAAGGATGCTCCACCTCCCTTCCACAGATTGCCAGATTCCCAGGAATATCCAATGCAGATTGACATCCCACAGTTTGCCCTTTCCTTCTGCGTGGTGAAAGCAAAGCTCCCCAGCTCCCTCTCCACACTTTCCCTGGTGCCCACAAACGGCTGGATCCGAATCCAGGGGCTGCCAAGTGCTGGGAAAGCCCCAATCCCCAGGAGAGAGCAGGGGGCACTCACCATCCATGTCCAGGCGCTGCATGATGATGGCCAGCTCCACCTCACTGGGCATGTACCCCAGGGAACGCATGGCCATGCCCAGCTCCTGCTTGGAGATGAAGCCATTCCCATCCCTGTCCAGCACTCGGAAAGCTTCGCGGATCTCTGTGAGGGAAGCAAGAAGGGAGGAGTTGTTACGGTGGAGGCTCCCTGGATGCTGAGCACAGAAGCAGCACCTGTTGCCCTTTACAGCATTCATCGTGCGGTTTTGCTCATCGCAGGGCAGGGTATCCGTGATGTGATACTGCACACAAACCTGGGTGCAGTCCCACAGCCCTGAAAGGGTGGGATATCAGGGAATCAGAGTCACAGGTTCATTAAGGTTGGGAAAACCCTCTGAGACCATCGAGTCCAGCCATTCCCAGCACTGCCCAGGCCACCCCTGACCCAGGTCCCCAAGTGCCACATCCACATGGATGTTAAACCCCTCCAGGGATGGGGACTCCACACTGCCCTGGGCAGGTGTGCCAGGGCCTGATCACCCTTTCAGTGAGACATTTTCCCAATATCCAACCTGACCCTCCCCTGGCACAGCTTGAGGCCGTTTCCTCCTGTCCTGCTGCTGTCACTGTGGGCACTTTCTGTCTCTTGCTCCTTCTCACTTCTCAGCTTTTCTCTGCTTTATAATTTTTTACAACACTGAACCTCAGACCCATAAAATGCTGATGGCACCAAAGGAATCGCTTCCATCAATTGTCCTCAGCCTGGCTCAGCTTCTGACATCTGACTTTGTTCTGCTTTTTTACTGTGGTTTGTCCGCCCCAGCCTGGGACAGCCCCTCTGCACTCAGGTGAGGGGAGACTCTGAGGGGCAGCTCCAATCTCTGTTTCTGTGACAGGGACAGGACCCCAGGGAATGGCAGGAGCTGTGCCAGGGAGGTTTAGGTTGGATATCAGGAAAGGTTCTTCCCCCAGAGGGTGCTGGGCACTGACCAGGCTCCCCAGGGAATGGGCACGGCCCCAAGGCTGCCAGAGCTCCAGGAGCCTTTGGACAATGCTCCCAGGGATGCACAGGGTGGGATTGCTGGGGTGTCTGTGCAGGGCCAGGGGCTGGGCTGGGTGATCCCTGTGGGGCCCTTCCAGCTCAGGATAGTCCATGATTCTATAATCCACCACCCTGATGTCTCTCCTCACAGACCTCTCACCTGGCAGCCCCAGCCCCAAACTCCCCAAATCTGTTGCAGATGCCAGAGAAATTTTAACCTTGCAGCTGGGAGCTGTTCCGCTTGAGAGGTTCTACTTGAAAGGTTTTCCTTGGAGGTGAGGAGGGAGAGAGGTGCTGATTTTTGAGTTTTGGTGAAACAGTCCCATGCTTGGAGAGGGAATCACGGGGTGCTTTATCATCTGCCTTTTGGGAATGGGGATATATGGAACACCAGCATGCTGGGGCCCACTGCAGCTCTGCTGAGAGCAGTTTAATCTTCATGTGAAAGCATCTCACTGGAGAAGTGGGAGGGAAAACACAGCAGAGTTTTATGAAAAAAAAAAATCCCTAAAGTAATTAAAAAATTCTCTATTCTCTATCAGGAGTTGGAGGATGGAAAATGTTTGACCTGCCCTGCATAATTCAGGAAAATATTCCCAGTCCTCCATGGGCTGCCAGAACGTCACCTCCCTCTTGTCCCCGGGGGTCAGGGGGCACCAGACCCTGCAGGGGGGCGGCAGGAAATGTTTGGATGGTCCTGGGAGAAAGTCAGGAGCACCAGAACCCACCAGGAGCTGGTTTTGGTGGCCTTTGCTCACAGGTTATTTAAAGCTTTGCCACTCAAAAGCGGCTCCTCAATCACCTCCTGGCCAAACCCAGCCCCTCCCCTGGCACCAGGAGCCTGCTCCCCTTTCCATGGGCTGCTTCCTGCCCCCAGGGATTACCTGGGCGTGGGCCAGGCCACTTCCAGGACCTGCTGCTTAATCCCCACCACAGCCCTGGTTATTTTAGCGAGATAGGATCAGTTTTAATCCAGCCAAAGAGCCCACTGGGGCAGAAAGGGAAGAGCCAATCCATTCCAAGGAATACTGAGCCACCTCTGTAATCTGGGCACTCTGGGCTTAAGTTTGCATCAGCTGTGACTTCCTGAAGCTGAAATGCTTCCCTTTGTCCCCCTGCCAGCCCAGGCTGCTGCGAGCTTGGTGGTGGGAGAAGGTGGGGAGGCTGCTCAAAGCATTGGCTCAGAATGCTGAGAGCCTTTGGAGCCTCTGGAGTAGGAATGAATCCCATCAGACTCTGCCAGCTGCAGTGAAATCTCTTTTCATGTGCTGTCCGGAGAGCCAGAGTGCAGTAAATATTACATCACAATCAATTAACTTTAAAATCAACTTCTGACAGCTGAAGAAGAAAGGAGAAAACACATTGCAGGGAGATGAGAGGGTGATTCGCAAAATAAGATGTGAGTCCAGAAAAGTTTACATGTGAGTTGGGCTGATCCCAGTGACATGGATAAATGACAGACATGGATAAATGACATGGCTAAATGGCACGGATAAAGGACAGGGATAAATGACATGGATAAAACACTCCTGTCCAAGAGCTCTGCTGTGGAATATCCAAACCCCAACACCTGGTGAGGGCCCTCTCCAAGCACACCCATCTCAGAAGCTGCATTTAACAGCCCTGCAGCCTCTGGGCCTTGAGTAGAGCAGAAAACTCCCCACATTTGGGGGTTTCTGTTCCTCTCAGAAGCCTGAACTTCTGGCCAAGCCCAGCACATCCTTCCCAAATCAACTCCCGACACCAACAGGAGCTTTTCCCCTCATCACTCTATAAATACCACTTGTGCAGAGGTAGATTTGAAGAGCTATTTATAGGCTGAACACACTGTACACGGAGCAGCACGACCTCAGCCAGTGCCTCCTCTTTATCTTTACATGGAACAGCTCCTCCTTATCAGTTTTTCTTCCCAGGGATTACTCCGAGGTCCCGGCGGGTGCTGCCCCCGGCCTGAGCACCCTCCCCAAACCCAGCCCTGTGGAAGAGCCGCTCCCAAACCATGCTCCAGGACCCTGTGGCACCTGGCTGGCCCTCACCTTCAGCTCCAGCTGTTCGATTTCATTACCCACCGCTAAAAATACACCAGCACTTCCCCAGATGCCTTTCCCAAAGAAGTCGCCATGGCAACAGATGCTCCCGGCTCAGCACTGGGAGAGATGTGGTCCATGGAGTCAATCTCCCCACAGACAGTGCCAGGGCTTGGGAGAAACTTTGGGATCTTTCCCATGTCAGGTGGAAGCTGCTCTGCACAGGGGTGCTCGACCCTGACCCAAAAAAGCAGAGCCCTGTTCTGTCCTTAAAAGGAAGAGCAAAGATCCCAGGGGGAGAGGGTGTCCAGGTGGTGCTGCCCTTCCCCCTGTCCAGCCTGGATGGCAGCAGGGAAAAACAAGCACGCAGATTTCCCCTGCCCTGAGGGGTCACAAATCCTAATATTTATTCCTCTTTCCCTATGGAGTGTCTTCTTTCATTCCCAAATGTAGGCAGCGGACACAGAACTGTATTGGAGGATAGAAGGGAAAAAAGAAGGGATACCAGAAAAAGCCAGAGAACAGAAAGTTCAGCCAGCTCATGGAATCAGAGAATCCTGGAGTGATTGGGGTTGGAAGGGACCTTAAAGCTCATCTCATTCCACGTCCCACTATCCCAGGTTGCTCCAAGCCCCATCCAGCCTTGGCCATCCATTCCTCCTAATTAACATCTGTTAATGATCTCAAAGGGAGTGCAGCCACAACATTAATTAAATTCCCAAATCATACAGGGCTGGAAAGAATTGGTGGGGTGGAAGGTCCAGCAAGGGGAAGCAGCAAACCAGTCAAGGTTTGGGGACACAAGGGCCAGGGCTTGGTCTGGAACAGCTTTCCCAGGAANAAGGGCCCCTGCCTGAGGCCCAGGACCAGGGCTGGGTCTGGAACAGCTTTCCCAGGAATGCTGAGCCTGGTGTTTCTCCCTGGGTGCAGATTCCTGTTCCACAGGAGCCGAGAGCTCTGCACTCCCTGCTCAGAGTTACTGGAGCATCCCAAAGCTGTGTCTGGAAAGGGAGAGATCGGTGTGTGTTTGCTTTTCCCTCCTTCCTTCCCCCTCTTCCTTCCCATCTCACAGCTGCCCTTTACAGCTTCCCTGGTCCTGAGCACATGTCCAGCCAATCACCCCCTCCTCCGGGGGGAGAGAAGGGGGGAATCTGGGAAAAGGACAATGTTTTCATTTCCTTTCTGAAGGGCACACAGAGGCTGCCAGAGTCGGACCTGACACCCAGCCTGGCAGGTCCTCAACTCCATCTGCATCCCAAACATCTCCATCTCCATCCTCACCCACACCTCCCGCTGCTCCTGCTCCAGCCCTTCCCTTCCCAACACCTCTCCGTGCTCCTGCCCGACCTTCCCGGCTCATCCCTTCTCCCTGCTCGGGTTTATTTACAGGAGATTTCCCTGGGCAACATCATTATTTTTGTTTGGTCTCCTGGATGAGGAGGAATAACAATTCCCTGGGGAATTAATTCCTCCTGAGCCATCGGTGTCCACTGGGCACCCTCAGGTGGTTTGGGTGTAAATCCCACTGTGAACATGTTGTAATTACCAGCAGCCAGCAGGCCCTCAGTGCCCCGGGATCACCTCCAGAGTCCTGCAGGGTTGTGTTCATCAGTGGGATAAGGGACGAGATAGCACCACCCGAAATCCTGCAAGTCCTTGCTCTCCCTTAATTGCACGTTTGGGCACCCGAGTACGAGGTAATGATCTACAAGCTGCAAATAGCACGTCCTGGAGTGAACTGGTAAGGGAGTCGTGTAACTACTATGTCTAAAAAAATGGAAATTTCCATCCCTCCATCTGCTATTCTTACGCTTGTTTTTCGGGTGGATTTTTTTTTTGCTGCAAATTGCAACAAAGTGTCAAAATAACCACGTTTTTCATCTAATGGCAACGCCCCCCTCAACGTATTCCAATGGAAAGTGTCAAAATATTTCACTTGGTTATTGGCAACCTCAGCAAAACAGTTCAGCATCCCCAGATCAAACTCCCTCAGTGCAGCCTGGAGTCGTGTCTACCTGAGCTGCTGCTGCTCCAGGGCCTGTCAGCATCCCCAAAAGCAGGCAGGGACCAAGGCCGCAGCTGCAAATGGGGAATAAACAAGTGGATTTGAAGTGGCTTCAGAGCTCCAGCAGCTGGGAGAGACACAGGGATGTCCAGTGGACAAACAGTGCAGTGCCCGTCAGCCTGGCTCAGCTCAGAAAGCTCTGCCTCACAACCCACTGCCCTGGCTTGTTTGTCCTCAGAGGGATTGTTTTACACCTAATTTGGCAGATTTTTATCTTTTTGCTGGTTCCCCAGGAAAAAAAAATATTTGTGGAAATGACATTTTTGGTGGTTCTGCTCCCAAACACTTTTAACTCTCCCAGGTATCCTGCGGGAACGCCCCATTCCCGTGTGAATGCTCAACGTAACGAGGGGCTGCTGCTCCCGGAGCCTCCCTTAAAGGAGAGCCTTTTTGGGATTGGGGATCCTTGAGGATACCCCCGGGGGGCAGGCTGGGGGCACGGCAGCGCTCAGCCCGTGGCTGTGATCCCGCAGTTCCTGCCATCCCGCGGAGCCAGCGGGAAGCGCCGCGCTGGGAGCCCCTTGTCAGAAGGATTCGGCAAGGCAGCAGCTTCCACTCTTCCCTATAAATTTCCCTGCCGTGGTCAGAGTTTCCTCCAGGAGACAGGCGGGGCTCACGTCAGCCCCCCCGATGCCAGGGGAAGGATGTGGGGTGGAGGGGCTGTGCTGCGACTCCTCCATTAAATCAGGGGGAACCATCAAGTGTTCAGGGAAGGGGAATGAGCCTGGAATGAAAGACGAGAGGAGGGTGTTGGAGAGGAGCAAACAGCCAGGCTGGGCTGCCAGGAGAGAGAAGGGCAGCACTTGGCTGATGGAATCATGGAATGGTTTAGGTTGGAAAGGTCTTTAAAGCCCATCCAGTGCCACCCCTGCCATGGGCAGGGACGCCTCACACTGTCCCAGGCTGCTCCAAGCCCCGTCCAGCCTGGCCTTGGACACTCCCAGGGATCCAGGGGCAGCCACAGCTTCTCTGGGCACCCTGTGCCAGGGCCTCCCCGCCCTCACAGGGAGGTGCTTTGATTTCCACCTGTGAGGGAGCAGGAAGATGGAGAGGACATTCCAGGCACAGGGAAAAGCCAATTCAGGTGAAGAGCAACGCTGGTGTAAGAACAAATGGATACGAGCACATTTAGCCCGACAATTAGAAGGAAGCTTCAGAGGTGAGGAATGACTGCAGCATTTGGGAATGGGGCCTTGTCCACTCTGGGCAGCTTTGGTTGCTGTGACCAGGTCACCTCCAGCAGCAGCATCCGGCTCCAGGGACCTCTTCCAGCCCGTGCTGCTGCTCCTCAGCATGCTGAGAAGGCTTTTATTCCAAATGTTTCAATCCTGATAGGCCATGTCAGTTCTATCCGTGCACACTGCAGCAATCGGCTTAAACCCACGGGGACTTTGTGTTAATCCCTACAGGTGATTCCATGTTAATTCTTCAGGTGATTCCACGTTAATTCCTACAGATGATTTCGTATTAATTCTTACACCTGATTTCATGTTAATTCTTACAGATTATTCCATGTTTATTCTTACAGATGATTTCATGTTAATTTTTACCGATGATTCCATGTTAATTCTTACAGGTGGTTCCATGTGAATTCTTACAGATGATTTTGTGTTAATTCTTACAGCTGATTTCATGTTAATTCCTACAGATGATTCCACATTAATTCCTATAAGTGATTCCTTGTTCATGTTTACAGATGATTCTGTGTTAATTCCTACAAGTGATTTCATGTTAGTTTTTCAGGTGATTTCATATTAATTCTTACAGGAGATTCCGTGTTAATTCCTTCATGAGGGATCCTGTTCTGAGGTTCATCATTTGTCAGTCTCTGAAAACTTTGCTCACATCCCTGTTCTCCTCACCTCCTGCTGCATCCGTGGCTCTGGATCTCCAGCAGGAGCCTCCAGAGTGGACTTTGAGCATCCCCCAGCAGCCGTGGCATTGGAAAAGGCAGCAGCAGGACTGGGGTGGCCGCTCAAGCAACGTCTCCTTCCTGCTCCCTGGGTGCCAGTCAGCTTTGTAGAGGTCTCGGTGCTCTGTGTGACATCCCCTGCAGGTCCCTGGCGCGGCAGGACGTGGGGCTGGGACAGCCCTCACACTCATCCCAGAGGGTCTTTGGCCCCCGAGGCCACTCCGGGGGAGGTTCCAGCAGGAGAGACCCTTCCTTTGCCTTGTTCAGCACAAAACCTCTGCAGTGGCGAGGGCGCTCCAAACACCCGGACAAATCCAGAGAATTCCACAGCTCCTGCACAGTCCCCTCCTGTGCTTCCTGTCATGGATTATGGACCCGCTGGAAATGCCACGGGAGCAGCCCCAGAGCTCCCGCCTGCCCTGGGTGGGCTCAGGGCCCTCCCCAGCTCTGCTCCCCATGGTGGGACTGCTCCAGAGGTGGCAGCCAGACCCAGGAATTCCGTGAGGCTTCCTGGAAGTTCTGTAACCCAGGATAGGCAAGGTTGGGTGAAAATGCATCACCCAGCCTTGATGGAAAAGGAAAAGGAAGAAGAGAAAGAAGGAAAGATGAAACTAAATGAAAAAACAGTAAAAAGAAGAAGTAAAAAAAAAATAAATGCAAAGAAAGGAAAAGGAAATGAAAAGGAAAAAAAGGAAATGGAAAGGAAAAAAGAAAAGGAAAGGGAAAGGGAGGGGGAGAAGGAAAACGAACACTAAGAAGAAAAAGAAGAAAAAAAAAGAAAAAGGGAAAAGAAAGCAAAAAGAAATGGAAAAGGAAAAAAGGAAAGGGAAAGGAAAAAGGAAAAGAAAAGAAAATGTCAGGGAAAGGAAAAGTAAAAGAAAAAAGAGAAAAAGAAGAAGAACAGGAAAAGAAAAAAAAAGGGAAAAAAAAATGACTCCCAGCAATGAAAGATCAGTGCTACAAGGCAGAGAAATTTCAGATCCATGCTACGACTTTTGTTTACAACTGAAGAACCTGCTACTAAAAGGCTGAATAAGGAGAGAATAGATTTCCACTGTTTTCCAAAGAAGCCTCCATCTCCTTTTCACAGTTCTCTTTATTAGCAAACAATCTTCTCCTCCCCTCCTCCTTCACACGGAGCAGGCACTGAGCTCCTTCCCTCCCGGGAGACTCCCCCGCTCCCAGCTCCAGCACATTCCTGCTCTCCCGGGAGCAGCAGAGAATTGTTTCACTCCACAACATTTATTTTTAAGTGGCTTAGACATAAACCTGCAATGTCTGGGAGCTGCTGCTTTGGTTTATTGTCATCAATACTCAATTCATCAGGCACACGTGTGCTGGCCGTAAATGGATAATGAGTGCAGACCCTGCCCTGGAGCAGCTGGGAGAACCGGAGTGATTTGATTCAGGATTGCTCAGGGCCGGCTCCCATTAATGCTGAGGAGATAATGGCTGCCCGTCTTTCCTGGATTTGATAGATGGAATTTGCATCCTGCCCTGATTTACTGCCCGAGCAGACTCCATTCATCTCCCCCCAGAACACTTCCAGCCTGCGCCCGGCAGGGAATGTGCAGGAACCAGAACCTCTCCTTCACATGCAGCTCCTTCCCTGGACGTCCCAAAGTGGATTAACTGGACTTGCAGCACTCCCTGTTGGAAATTTCCTGCCCAATATTCCCCAGCCATTTGGAATAATGTCCTGGAACAGTGATGGAGAGACTCATTTGTTACCAGCAAACCCCGGGAGGTGACTCTGACAAAGATGATGAGTTGTGATCCTTCTTCCCATCCCAAAATCACCCTCCAGTCAGGATGGACAGTGCCTGCAGCAGGTTTTCTGGAGTTCCATTGCTTTCCCAATCCCTCTGCCTGTAATTAACTTCCACATGGCTCCCCAGTGGCTCATTAAACCCAGGTTAATGTGGCCTTACTACGGTTTTACTCAGGACCAGAGAAGAACCTCGGACCCTGGAAGTGTCTGCTCAGGCCTTGTTGAGCTCACACCTCCAAATCCATGGTGAGATATTCCATGCTATTACCCCAATTCCTCCAGGCGGGATGGGAGCAGCACCTGCAGCATCCCCTTCATCCTCTTCCTCTCAGCAGATTTCATGGAATCCTAAAATGGGATTGAAAAGGAACCTTACAGATCATCCCGTCCCACCCTTGCCATGGGCAGGGACACCTTCCACTATCCCAGGCTGCTCCAAGCCCCGTCCAGCCTGGCCACGGATCCAGGGGCAGCCACAGCTTCTCTGGGCCTTGGATTAATTCCCACTTCTTGTCTCTCCAATATCCCCATCCCAGGTGAGAGACTGCCCCTGGGAAGGAGCACACTGTGCCTCTGATTCCATCCTTTTCAGTCCAAAATTTACTGTTTCTGTGCATCTTCTGTTCCCCAAGTCCCAGAATCTATTCCCTCCTGGAAAAAGCTGTTCTCCATAAAAGCCTGAGTGATTATAACACATAAATGCTTCACTGAGAGCACATCTTGTGATCGGGAGCTCAGCAAAACAAGTCCGACTTTAACACATCCTCTCCAGCTCTGTCTCTTCACTGTTTTGAGCTCAGGGAGATGAGCAACAATCCTGGCTCCAGAGCAGGAAAGAGGCAGCACTGTTTTGAAATGAAACTTTCAGGGAAGAACTCAGCAAGGCCAGAATTCCCTTCTTGCTCCGAGCCTCAGACACAAATTCTGCTCTTTGTGCACAGACCCCAAACTCGAGTGCAGTGAATTCAACTCCTGGTTTTGCCCCTGCTTCGGGCCAGATTTTTCCCCTTGTTTTTCCTTTCACACTGAATTGGGCACCTCCTCATCTTCTCAGGCTGACAATCTCTGTAATCTCCAAACTCCACTGAGCACTTTTACCTCCAAGGGAGCTTTGTCTGTCCACAAATCCCTGAGGAACCGGGAACAGCCGGACAGAAGAGGGGCTGCAACCTCACTGCTCATCACCTGAGCCCTGCAGCCCCCATGCTCATTAATTCCACTGGAATTCTCAAACAGGCTCCAGATTGCCACCAGATAAAGCAGCTTGGAAGAGCAGATAACACCCAAGGCTGGGAGCTCTCCCGAATGCAGATGGATGTGGGAATCATTGCAGGAGAAGGGAAAAGGGAGCAATCCTGGCTGCAGGCACAGGGATGGAGTGGGAACTGCCCGGAGCTGGAGCTCTGCTCAGAGATAAATCACAATCCCAGCTCTGTTGGCTTTTGGGCAGCTTGGCTGCCTCTTCCTCAGCCTTCTGGCAGCCGTGATGGAGCAAAAAGGGTTAATTCCAAATATTCCAGCCGAAAGAAAGGTGAGGAGAATTCAGAACTAATCCACCCTTTGGTTTGCTTTTCTTCCCGTGGCTTTGCAGTGAAACAGAACCAAAGCTCATCCATCATTTCTGCTCAGGAGTAGTTTCCAGAAAAGGCTACACCACAGCGAAGCCCCAATATTTCATGGCCCTGTTATTTAATATTTTAAACACTCAACTCATAAATTCAAAAGGAAATAGTGCAGCATTACCCCAACGAAGCCCTTCGATTATTTTCAGCTGAAAGGGCCATTGTCAACAGGCAGTGCAATCAAATCTGCATTTTTCAGCTGGAAAATGTTTCCACCAGAAGAATTACAATCAGCTGAGCTCCCCAGCTCCCTCCATGCTTTTGGGGCCAAGTTTATTGCTTTGCAAAGTGTAAAGCAATTTGAGAAAGCTTTTCCCAAAGCATCACCGGAGCATTTTCCTTTAGGGCCAGGGAGCACCAAAAACCAACACTTGGAGCCCCCGTGCAAATCTGACACAGCTCCAGCAGCTTTTTCAGCAATTCCAAAGGATTTCCTTGTGCAGAGAGCAGAAAACTCGTTGCAAGTCACTAAAACAAAAACCTGAATTTTGCCCTGGAGCTGCATTGGCTGAGATTTGCATTTGCTCTGGCTGAAGGTCCATCCAGAGCACCACGAGTGATGCTGAGGCTGCATTAAGGCCTTCTGGAGGGGAATGGAATCCCTGGGGTGTTCCTCTCCAGGCAGGCTCCAGCCACAGGTGGACACGTGGGACCTGTTCTGCCATTGTGCGTGTGCTGTCCGCAGCCTGCTGGCTCACTGAGCTGCCGCTGGCCCGGGCTGTCACGCAGTCCCAGCTTTGTTAAGGCTGGACCAGATCTCCAGATCACGGAGTCCGAGCATCTCCCACCCCCGGCGTCACCAAGGGGAGCTCTGCCCACTCCGGCTGCCCCGAGCACCCCTCCAGAGCTGGGAACCCGCTCCTGAGCAGGTCTGCAACCCTGTGCAAAGTCGGGAGCTGCCACAGGGTCGGGGGACACTCCAGCAAATCTCCTTCCTCAATCCTCTCCATAATCCCAGGGGTGCTTCTTCAGCCCCTGCTCTGCTGGGGGAGTTATGGCCCCAGAGGCTGTGACTGGGAGGGAAATGAAAGGGATTTTAGCAATATTTATTAATTAACCTCAAAAAGTCTCATGTGCAGCCACATGAGCTTCCTCCACAGGGATGTGCTGGCCAAAGCTCACCCAGTCCCAGGGTTTTCCTGCACCAAGCCATGCCCAGCCTGATTTCCAACCAAAGAAATCAGGGAGAGGGGCTGTAAAGGCAGTTTCAAACATCCACCGCTGGAATTTTAAATGGATAATTGGAAGCTGCTCACTGAGAGGAATAAATTTACTCTCTTAAATTCCTGAAGGAATATGTCAGGAATATGTCCAGTGGAATATGTCAGGTCCTGGGGATATGGAGAGACCTGCTCAGGACCCTCCCCATGTGAATTTTTACCTGCACATCCAGAGAGAGCTTCTCCTTACAAAGAACTTAATAGCAGGTGTAGGAGAAACTTCCCTGGGTTTGTTTTTACTGTGTTTACCTTTGGCAGAAAACAGGGAAAGTGCTGTACTATAAACCTTGCATCCTCCAAATGTTCCAGGAGAGTGACTGAAATATTTGCATTTCTTCCCTGTTTGGTTATTTGAATGAAACTGCAGTTTCTCCATATCAAAGGCACATAAAAATAAAGCCTCCCTAAGAATAAATCTCAGTTCTCTCTCTGTGCTGTGTACCTGAAAGCAGTCCTTGAGAATTCAATTGTAAGAGATGTGTTAGAGGCAAGCACAGACAACCCAGCTTGAAAGGGATTGCTTTCCTCACAAGCTTTAAAGACATTTTAAATAATGGTGAGGAACTCATTTGTTTTCATTTCCTACCTTTCAGTAGCATCTTTTTCCTTTCTTCCTCTCTTTTTTTTTTTTTTTTTGGTCCTAGCCCAAAAGAAGGAGTTTGGCAGCTCCTTCTGTGGTGAAATGAAGACAAACATTGCTGGAACGGGGCAGAGAAATGAGATTTGGGCCCTTTGCTGGTGCTGACTGCAAAAAAGCACCTCAGTATTTCACTCCTGCGGATCCTCAGACCATTTGGGTGAGGCAGCAGTGGCACAATAACCCTGGGCTGGTTCTCCAAGGTGTTCCCACCTCTGAGGCCACTGTGGAGTTGAGGAAGTCAAATCCTCCCCAGGTTATGGTTCTTTAGCACCCAAACCCTGGGGGCAGCCCCAAAAGCCCCTCTTTGAGCATCAAATGGGAGAGAAGGGGAAGCTGAAGGCTTCTGGCTCTGGTTCGGGGTGACCCCAGCAGTGCCCACGTGGCCAAGAGCAACCTGGGCTATATCAAAAACAGTGTGAACAGGGCAGGGATTATGGAGCTGGGTTATCCCAGGAAAACCAAAGGGATTTCATCACATCTCCCATTTCCCATGGTTGGTTCCCATCCAAATGAACGCCAGTGTGAGCACTGAGCGCAAGAGCTGCCTTCAGAGGCTGTTTTGTTCTTGGGAACGAGACAGCCAAGCTGCAGGTACAGTAAGTCTCTTCAGAGGGATGGTTTAATTAGCTGCTGTGATATCAAACCTGAGTGGCTCCTGCCATGCAATCCCAGGGCATTGTCTCAGCTTGCAGAAGCCATGTAACCTGCCTTCAGCATCACTTCACGTGATACTTAAAAATTACATCCTATGTTCATGTTTCAGTGGCCACTTCTGTATCTGCTGGTCCTGGGAACAAATGAACATTTCTAAAAATAACATCAAATCTCACCACCTGAACACACAATCAAGCACACGGGCTGCAATTGCATTGCAGAGCTGGTATTAACATTCCAGTGTGCTGCTTTGAACTGTGGAGAAGTCCAGCTGAAGCTCTGCTTTGGAGGAAATAATTTATGCCTGGCGATCCATCTCTGTCTGGGAGCAGAGCCACACCTGAGGTGGGGGACAGCCTTTCCCACACAGTGCTGAGGTGACAGAGGCAGCTGCGACTTTTCTGTGACTTCAGGTGCTGGATCCCTGGGAAAGATGCAACCAGGATAGAGGGGATGGCGGAAAATCCTCCAGCAGAGGTTTGAGCCTCTTCTTGCTCATCCCCCCTACACCCTGGCTGCTCTCCTGGAGCACCCTCCTGCCTCATTCCCTCCTCTCCTGCCCCATTGCCTCCTCTCCTGCCCCATTGCCTCCTCTCCTGCCTCATTCCCTCCTCTCCTGCTTCATCCCCTCCTCTCCTGCTTCATCCCCTCCTCTCCTGCTTCATCCCCTCCTCTCCTGCCCCATTCCCACCTCTCCTGCCTCATTCCCTCGTCTCCTGCCCCACCACGCAGCGGGATCCTTCTCCCCGCGGGACCTGGGGCCACCTCCTTCCACGGCCGCCTTTGAGTCATTCCTAATTCATTCCCTTTCTCTCACACCAGCCTCGTGCTGCCCATTCCATCCCCTTCTGCAATTCCCTCGCTCCTTCTCTGAGCGTCTCCTGCACGGCACGGGAGTCCCTGACTGATTCCCAGAACAGATCCCTGACCGATTCCCAGCAGGATCCCTGACCGATTCCCATCATGGATCCCTGTCTGATTCCCAGAACAGATCCCTGACCGATTCCCAGCAGGATCCCTGACCGATTCCCATCACGGATCCCTGTCTGATTCCCAGCAGGGTCCCTGACCGATTCCCAGCATGATCCCTGACCGATTCCCATCACGGATCCCTGTCTGATTCCCAGCAGGGTCCCTGACCGATTCCCAGGTGTCATTCAGAGCCTCCTTTGCCATTCAGGAGCAAATTCCATTTCCATTCTCCAGATCCATCAGGGATGATGAAGGGTGATTAAGCCCAGACACGCCTCCCTCATTCCCTGCACCCACCGATTCCGGGTGGGAATTGGGCTGAGGATTCAGCCAGTGCAGTGGGAATAAAGTTTCCAGCCACAGGGAGTGAGCACTGCAGGGTCAGGCGGGGATGGGGGAGCCAATTTCCCGGGAAGGTGAAGAAGGGACTGTCCCCTCTGGGTCACTGCCCAGCCCGGTGGTGGCTCTGGGCAGCCGGAGGTGCTGCTCCCAAATACACGGGACAGGTCCCGTGTGTTGTACACACAGAGCTAATTTAATTAAAATCAACCTGGCTAAATACCTGAAACGTAAAGGGGATTTATTAATAAATCAGCCTCAAGTGCAGGCATAAGCAGAGCCTCAGGCTGGATGCACAGTGATTTAAACACACAAGCAAAATAGATCAGTCTCACATTTCTAGAAAAGGACACCAGATGTCTTTGACGTCACTTAAATTATCTCTATTTTTAAAAGTTACTCTTTCCCATTTGCTGCCAACTCAGAAAGTCCAATTTGCCAAGATAATATATCTAGTGTGGATGAAGATTTCCAAACTTGAAGTATCAGTCTCTTAGCAACCGTAGTACTCTTTGTATTAAACTGAGCACAGGCGTCTCCTGTAGCCTTTTATGCACCTAATCAGTGAATTCCCATTAAAGACAATATTGGAGAAACGTCAGTTGGGATCCAGAAGATATCTAAACACATCCAGTCCATATTCTCTGTGCACTGGAGGATATTTATAGCAGGTAGACATGTCAGGGAAATATGTGGCATTTCTTATTCATGCAAGGAACTAGATAAGAAATGAGATTCTGAATGTGGGGGGGGGGAAGAAAGGTGCAGCAAGAGCTGATAAGAAAAACAATATAAAATTACGGGAAGAACTTTTTCTTCTGTCTGGGTCTGGTTCAGGTGGTGGCCTTTAGGTGCTGGGCAGGGGTGAGATAAAAGAAAACCTCCCTTTTCGTGCCTGCTCTGCCTCCAGCCCAGTGTGGAGGAGCCATTGGATGCCTCCCTTTCTCCAAGCCTACAAGAGACCTGGAAAGGGCTTTTGACTCCCACATCCACATCTGCTTCTCCCAGCCCAGCACAGAAGCTCAGACTCCTGGAAAGCTTTCCTTGGGTAAGGAACACTTCAGGGTCCTCTGAGAGAGCTCTGGAGAAGGATGTGAAGCTCTTTTGGATGGAGAAAGGGTGACCAAAGCCACTCCTCTCCCTGGTTCTCCCGTCCCTGTGGAGCTCCTGTGCTCCCTGCCCAGCAATTCCGGCCTTTTTATCTCACAAACACAAGGAAAACTTCAGAAAACAAAATGAGAACACAACTCCTGACTCACTGTTTCAGTAGAGATGAGCTAAAGATGGTTCCTTCTCTCCTTGCATCCTCTGAAGACCAAGCCATGCCCTCTCCCTGTGTCCCCCAGGATCAGCCTGGAGGGGCTTGGCAGGGCTGAGTCCCGATCCTCCCTGAGTGGTGTGAGCAGGACCGGAGCCACGGCTCTGCATGTGAGGCTCAGAACACAGGAGTAGTTGGGGATTTTAGGCACCAGGAGCATTCCGCTGCCCAGGATCCCTGTGGCTGCATCCCACTGCTGATCCTCCAGGCTGCACATGGATCAGACTGGTCCTGGTGGCTGGTGGTGGCTGGCTAAGAGCAAGGAGCGCCCTTCCTGGTCCTGGAACCATTGGAATTGGAACTCTGGACTAACAAGAGCGGGAGCAGCTCGGAGCTGGGCCGTGCCCCTTCCTGCTGCCCTGCAGCCTCCCCACAGCCCCAGGGCAGGGCAGGGGTGGCACGTCCTGGCTGCTCCCAGGGGCTGTCACAGCTCAGCCAGGCCTCCAGACCTCCAGGTTATTGCTCCTGGAGCACCACACAGCCTTGGGATGGGAGCAAGATCCTGGGAAGCAGCCCAGGGGTGGGCACCAGCCACTTCACCAGCATGGGTGCAGCTCCAGGAAGCTTTTACAAACAGAGCAGGACCTCTCTTTTCCTTGTGTCCCGACAGATAAGAAGAAAAGGAAATCAATTCCACCTCTCCTCTGCTCCAAGTCTGATCTTGTCTCTCCAAGTACTGCCGACCTTATTTCTACAGAGCTCTCCAAAGCATCCCACGAATAATTCCATTATTTCTCTGGGATTGTTATTTATGACGTGATGATTGCACTGCACTCAAGGGCACAGGGAAGAGATGCCAAGTCCATTTAGATTTACAAGGCAGAGCAGCTTCCCCGTTTTCCACCTGGTGCATTATTCAGGGTGGTTTTGCTTCCTGGCTCATGAAAAATGGTGCTGAAATGATCCAGAGCTGAGTGTGCAGCACCTGATTTCAGAGGCACTTTGGGTAATCCCTGTGACAGGGAGCTGTGGCACGGCCACGGGCACACTGCAGTGGCTGCCTCAGGCTGGCAGGGCACAAACTCAGGGCTGAAACCCAGCACGGATGAAGTTTATTTAATGGTGTGTCTCTTGTTGCTCCCCCTCATCTCTGCTGTCCAATTTCCTCATCAGTGACCCACAGAGGGCTCGAGGGCACCCTCAGCAGCTTTAAGGTGACACCAGGCTGAGGGGGCAGGGGCACCCCCGGGGGACGGGGCCATCCAGAGGGACCTGGGCGAGCTCGAGAAGTGGGCCCTGGGAATCTCCTGAGGATGAACAAGGCCAAGTCCAAGGTGCTGCCCCTGGATCAGGGCAACCCCCGGGATCAGTCCAGGCTGGGGATGAGCAGAGGGAGCAGCCCTGGGAGCAGGACCTGGGGGTGCTGTGGGTGAGAGCTGGACCTGCCCCAGCCCTGAACCCCCCAAATCCTGGGCTGATCCCAGCGTGGGCAGCAGGAAAGGGATTGGGATTGTGCCCCTCTGCCCCCTCAGGTGAGACCCCACCTGCAGAGCTGCCCCCAGCCCTGGGCCCAGCACAGGGAGGAGCTGGAGCTGCTGGAGAGAGTCCAGAGGAGGCTCCAGGATGAGCAGAGGGATGGAGCAGCTCTGCTGGGAGGAAAGGCTGGGAGAGCTGGGATTGTTCTCCTGGAGAGGAGAAGCTTTGGGTGACTCTGCTTTTGTAAGACCCCACCTGGAGCTCTGCACACAGTCCTGGTGACCCCAGCAAGGGGCACACGGAGCTGCTGGGGCAAGTCCAGAGGGGCCAGGGAGTTGAGAACGGGACTGAGCACCTCCCCTGTGGAGACAGGCTGGGAAAGTTGGGATTGCTCAGCCTGGAGAAGAGGAGGTTGTGTGGAGACCTCAGAGCATCTTCCAGGGTCTGAAGGGGCTCCAGGGAAGCTGGAGAGGGACCCTGCATCAGGAACGAGAGTAACAGGACAGAGGGAGTGGCTTCCCACTGCCAGAGGGCAGGGTTAGATGGGATATTGGGAAGAAATTCTTGGCTGTGAGGGTGGTGAGGGGCTAGCACAGAAAAACTGTGGCTGCCCCTGGATCCCTGAAGTGTCCCAGGCCAGGTTGGGTGGGGCTTGGAGCAATCTGGGGTAGTGGAAGGTGTCCCTGCCCATGGCAGGAGCAGCACTGGGTGGGCTTTGAGGTCCCTTCAAAGACAGCAAAGAGAGTTTTTTACTCATTATCACAACCCTTCACTAACTGCAAACACAAGAGAGCAGCTCAGGCACTGGGTAGGATGTGCAGTGTCACAGCAGCAGGGTCAGTATGTCCTCAATACATATATATTCAATATATCAATATATCCTGAATATATACATTCAATATATCAATATATCAGCACAATATCCATGTTCAGTATAAGCACAGACATAGAACTCTAAACCTCCTGGTCTGGCTGGAGGGCAAAGTGGTCCCAGCTTAAAACTGCACTGGATTTCCCATGGCAATAATGAACTTGTTTGATAAAATGACTCTGGAAGTATTTCTTGCACCTATTTATCTTTTTACATTCATAGGAAAGAAAATAAAGAAGCAAACCCACCTGACTGCTCTTGGCAGCCTTGCCATTAAAGATGTAATTAAATTCCAGGTAAACCCAGCCCTTGGTCTGGAATTCCAGCACGAAAGTGCAGGAAGGGAAAGAATCCAGCACTAATCCCTTTCCCAGTGCAACCAGCACTGGGCTCTTCCTGCTCTGGGCTCCTCCAGAGGTTGCACAGCTGGGAGGAGGATCCTGTCCCAACACCTGCACAGGAGTTTGCTATGAAAACACCTCAGGAGGGAGAGGGAATTGTCTCAGTGAGGAAGCAGGGACAAGGGAGGAAAATTTCTAAGTCAGTTCAGGGGGGAAACCGCCAAAGTTTCTGTTTTATTTCCAGTGCTGTCCATGGAAGCAGCTTCTCCCTCAGAGCAGAAAACGCTGCTGGTTTGTCCCAAGCTGGGAAGCAGCTCCTGCTTCCAGAGACTGCCCACATCCCCCTCCAGCTGAGCCTGCTGTGCTGGACAAACCCTGCCTGTTATCCCAGACATGTTCTACACTAAAGCAACACCTCCAGAGCTCTCAGGAAAAGCTGCTGCGAGTTCTGCAGGTTGCCAAGAGCTCCAGGGGATCTCACAGTGGCCAAGGATAACAAGGAGCAGGGAAATCCCAGCTGTGCTCCTTCCATGGGCTGTATCCCTGTGCCAGCTGCCTGTGGAGAGGGACTGCACCCCAGCACGAGCACGCAGAAGGATCCTGGACACAGAGGATCTGCTCCAGGACCACACCAGGCCATCCAGGAGCTGGGAGAAGGATAAACACAGCTCCTTGTTCTCCATCTCCACCTGATATTCTCTCCAAGTGTATTTAAGCAACGGCACAGAAGAGCAAAAAAGGAGGAAAAGTCCCAAGCAAGTCTGCCGGTTTCATGGAAACAGGGAAGATCCTGAGTTGGAAGGGACCCACAAGGATCATCCAAGTTCAGCTCCTGGCCCTGCACAGCACAGCCCCAAGAACCCCCCCAGGAGTTTATTCCTGTAGCACGTCAGCTGCTTTCCCTCTTCCATTCCTTCCCATCCTGCCCCTCACAAATCCCAGCAAGGGACTGGAAGTGTCCCCAAAGGTCACCTCTTCCCTGTGCCTGGATGAAGCTCACCTGGGACAGTGTTCACAGAATCAGAGATCATCCAGTGCCACCCCTGCCGTGGGCAGGGACTCCTCCCACTATCCCAGGGTGCTCCAAGCCCCATCCAACCTCGCCTTGGACACTTCCAGGGATCCAGGGGCAGCCACAGCTTCTCTGGGCACCCTGTGCCAGGGCCTCCCCACCCTCGCAGGGAAGGATGCTCCCCAGTATCCCATCTATCCCTGCCCTCTGGCAGTGGGAAGTCAGGCTGAGCTCATCTCTTCCCAAGGAAGGGCACTGAGGGGACCTGGAATGCTCAGAGTGCCCAAGGGACAGCTGCAGATGTCCAGCTCCAGAGCAGCTGTGTGTCCTGGGAAGGGCAATAACAGGTCAGAGCAGAGCTGACCCTCACTCAAGGGCCCTCTTCAAACACTTCCAAGAGCTCCACGAATCTTCCCATTTCCTTTTAGGATCACATTTACCGCTGTTTATCCTGCAGTGAGGAGTTCCATGGCTGAGCCCTGCCAGCAGTGCTGCTCCACGTTCTCCTCTCCCGACACAGCTCCCCCAGCTCCCCCCTGGCATCTGCAGACACAAACAACTGCTCCGTGGTCTCTTCTCCACACCCTGCACCCAGGCCTGCCTCAGATCTGCCACATCCTGGGCTGAGTTCAGGCTCACAGGCCTTTGTTGGGCTGTGACACAACTTTGTGTCACCCGTCCCTCCAGCGTGGCCCTTCTACCCACTGCTGAGCCCTCTGTGGCCACCAGACCACCGAGCTCCCACCAAACCCTCCCAAGAACGTCCCCCTGTTGCTGAGCCATTTGCAGTAGGAGAAAATAAAGCAACATCCAGGCCCTCCAGACAAATCCCTGAAATATCCAGTGTGGAAATCCCTCACTGCCTCACTGCAGGGTTCCTGTGGGAACAGGAGCTTCCCCAGGATCACAGTGAGCAGGTCCCACAGGACAGGAGCTGGGTCACACCCCTGTGTCCAACACCCAGGAGGGACAGGGCAGTGAGGTTTAGCGGGATGGGCTGGGATCTCCATTCCAGAGGAGCCAACATCAGTCTCCAGTGACCTCATCATCCCAGTACCCCCTGCTGTGTGTGTTTATGCATCCCAGGGGAGATGGGAAGGGCTCTTGTCTCCTCATTTCCCCTCCATGGCCAGCCAAGGCCGCAGGAGGGACAGGGAGCAGTCCCTGGACTCCCAGACCGGCCCCACACCCCGGGTCAGGAGCCTCCATCCCGGCCACCTCCAGCAGGAACCATTTCCACCAAGCTCCCCTGGAGGTGGAAGCAGCAGGCTGGGTACCTCCCACACCTCCACCTTGGGCACCCCCACCTCTGCAATCAGCTGATAAGGGCTGGCCTGGCCACTTCCAGAGCGGCCCCCTGACTGGAGCCGAGTAGTTGGCGGGATCTGCCTCTTTCCCACCTGCTCTCCCTGTTTTAATGGAAAAGCTGCTGCCACATTCACACTTAATTACATCCAGTGCTGCACAGGGGCCCAGCTGCAGGGCCAAGGCGGAGCAGAGCACTCTGGAAAGCCATCATTCCCTGATTTCTGTCAGGTAATTAGCGTGCTCCGCAGAGCTCTACGAGCACTAAACAAGGTGAGCACATTTGTAAACAGCTTGCTCTGGAGTAATATTTTTACTGCTCCTATCGTCTAAAAATATCTTGGGAGCATTTGCTCCAGTACAAATGGCTCTGCTTGAAAGGGTTTAAAACATCAAAAAAGCTTATGGTAATTCAGAGCAGGTTTTTGCTTTGTTTGCCTGCCTTTTCCCCAACTTCAAACACTTCTACAGCCCCGAGCCTGGCTCCACTAAAACACCCAGTTTCACCAGAAAGGAACAAAAACTGGGCTAACCCCTCCCTCCATCCCTTCCCCACTTCCCCCATGACCTTATGTATGGCCAAATTTCAGTTTCTTGTTTGCTTTACTGGGTTTTACTGGGCTGGGCTCCCACTGGGAGCAGCTGCACCACTGGATGGGCAGGGAATCCCTGCCCTGAGGAGCCGTGGGAGGAGAGGGCAACTGGGACCAGTCTCAAGCTCACAGAGAGTTCTGAGGCTTCCTAAGTCCTGCATTAAAGGTTGAACTCTTCCTAACACCTTGCATCCACACCTGGATGGGTGTTACTGGGAAGCTGGAGCTGCCCCATCCTTGGAAGTGTCCAAGGCCAGCTTGGATGGGGCTTGGAGCACCCTGGGATGGTGGAAGGTGGGTGGGACTGGATGAGCTTTAAGGTCCCTTCCTTGAACTCATGATTCCCTGATTCCTTCTGGCAAAGGGAGGAGAAGGAGGGCCGGGTGACTCTCCAGGAATCAAGATTTGCTATTTCCCAGCAGTTTGGGGATGACCTGCACTCATTTTAGAAGCAAAGAAATATTTTGCTTCCTCTCTAAATGCTTGGGTTCCCCTGGGAGCCCTCAGGTCCTCCCACCTCACCCCTGGTACTGAGAAAATCCTGGTTTGTGCACTCTGAGTGAGCTCCCCTTGGCTGAAGGTGAGCACAGGGATTCAGGAGCAGATCTTGACTCCTCACTTGGGCTGGATCCTCAGCTCCTGACTAGGATTGTAAAGGACACAGATCCCAGAGTCAGGAGTTACCACAGCAACTCCTCCAAGTGGGCAAAGCTGCTGGAAAGGAGGTGCAGAGAAACAAACTGTGCCTGTCCTGGGAAATCAGGACAACACTCAACAGGGACAGGGCTTGAACAGGTTCACAGGAGCTCAAGGCCAGGCTGGCCAGGGCTTGGAGCACCCTGGGACAGTGGGAGGTGTCCCTGCCCAGGGCAGGGGTGGCACTGGATGGGCTTTGAGATCCCTTCCAACCCAAACCCTTCTGGAGTTCTGTGGTATTTGTGACAAGTGGCCATGTCCCACCCTGGGGCTCCTCGGAGCAGCTGTGGGACAGTTTTCCACCTCGGGATCCCAACTCTGCTGGGCCACAGCCAAATGGACAAATCTGTTCCCCCTTGGTGCCAGGTTGGAGCATTGCAGCAGTGAACTCTGTTGGGTTATTTGGGAAAAACCAGAGCACTGGGAAGGTTGTTATTCCATCCAGACCGATCTCGGGGAGGCTGCAGTGAAACCACAGGGACCTCCTGGTGCCCGGGGATGGCAGGGAGAGGAGTACAAAGTGCCACACTTCTTACACTTCATTGGGAAGCTTTACAAATTAATTGGAGTACAAAGTCGGGTCTAATTGATGTTTGTATTGATTGAACTGCTCCAAGTCTTAATTTTGGTTGTAAAACTTACTTTAAAATAGAGCCATTTATAATTAAGACAGGATCTGTAATTAATGGAGTTTTATACTCATAAAACTGCCTCTCTCATCAGTCTAAATTAAACTCCACATGAAAGTTGGAGCAAATTAAATACAGTAGATGCCAAAACTACTTTCTCTGAACTCTGCTATTCTTATTAATGTCAAAACATAAGTGATTTGAAGATGTGGAAAAGTGTTGAAAATCCATTTTAGGAGAGGAGACAGCAGGGGAGGGCACCCTGTGGGTGCAGGACATCCGCGTGAGCACAAAGACATTCCCATCATCTTCCACACGAGCCATGAGCCACTTCCCACATCCCACTATGAAAATTAATATTTTAGTATTAACGAAAATCAATATCTTGCCCCCTTGCACAATTACAAATTGTAACACAAACCTGTTTTTAAAAATATTTTGTTCCACTGGAGTCACATGAGGTCACCACACAAAGGGGGGTTTGTAGGGTCCCTTTCCTTCATGTGCCACGGTTTATTTAAAAGAAGGGTTATTTCAAACACGGGTTATTTCAAACAAGGGTTATTTCAAACAAGGGTGATGTTGTGCCTGGCCATGCCCCCAAATCCCCCTCAGCTGCTGGAGCTATTAATGAAAATGAAATTCTCCAGTTCTGGTGACTGTGGTTGACCAAATGACTCTTTCCAACTCGATCTCATTGGAAATCTTTACAGCCATCAACCACAATATTTACAAAGCACAGACAATTTTGAGCTCGTGGCAAGAAAATAAATCATCTGGGACATATGTACATAGCTAAAAGCTCCCCAATAAATCTGTTTTCCATGTGCAAGAGTCTGCCTCGTCCTTATCTAGGTAATTAGCAATTCCCTTCTTTAAATGCTCCCATTTAATTGGGCTTGCTGTTTTTAGTGGAATATCATTTCCTCTTCCCAAAAGGGCCACTACTATTTTTGTATCACGGGTGTTTTTCTGGCTGCCACATTCTGCCTTCCCCACTAAAATTAAAGTCACTGCAAATCTCACCAAGCATTTATGGCTGGAAGATTCCTACACACATCCCTGAGCCCACATCCACCCAGCTTCTCACAGCTGTCCAGGGTTATCCCACATCACCCCAAACTCCAGCTGAAGCTCAGACTCCTCCAACGGCTGCTGTAAAGAGCTGCTCAGGCTTTGGGTGTTCCTTGGGAATGCCCATCTGTCCCCAGGGACAGCAGGGGATCAGGGATTAGGGGAGTCTGGAGGAGCTCTCTGGGTGAGGGTGAGCTGTGACCCACGCCAGGGTTTGTCCCTTGCTTCTGGATCAGGTCTGGATGAGCTTCCTCCAAGGTCCCTGAAAACCATCAGCCCAAGCAGGGCTGGGGACACCACGGAGGTGGAGGAAGTGCCCGCTGAGAGGGTGGGGAGGAAATGTCAAAGCAGCATCAAACACACGTGTTTGATCTGTTTTGGAGTCCGTGGCCCTCCTGCCTCAGAGTTTCTCTTTTTAGCCCATGCTCTTCATTTGTGTTGCTCTCATCCCATCAAAGCCTCCAAGGCCCCATGAGCAAGAGCTGGGAGAGGTAAGTGGGAATGCAGAGAGTTGGTTATTAATGAAGCACATAAATTACCATACTGGTAATTACCCAGAGGACCAAAGTTCAGAAGAGCCTCTTTCTTTTCCATCACTGATTCTCAGCCTGAACACCCACAGCAGCCACTCTCACAGCCAGACTCACCCAGGTGATGACAACCTGGGATGGGGCTGAGACATCCTTATCAGCCAGCAGATCCAGGATGCCAGTATCAGCTGTGCTCATGGGCACAGATGGACACCCACAGCTGCATCCCAGAAACCACCCCAGGATGGGATGTGACATCCAATCTTCCAGCGCTCAGGAAGCTGGAACTCGGGAAGATGAACCTTTCTCTAGGAGCTGATACCTAAAAGGTTTCTATTAGAAAATAGACACTAAGGACATTAGCCAGTTATCTGATTTTTTCAGTGAAAGCACAGCTCCATCGATGGGAATTGTCCTCCTTCTATCAGTGGGATCAGAATTTCACATTTGTAAAATCAGCACCGTTTACCTGGGACACAAGAAGTCCCTTCCCAGGCTGAGAGCAGCTCTCCCATTGGCTGAACAAAGACATCAACCCTTCTTCTCCAGAGAAATACTCCCTGGGCAGCTTCTCCACGCAGAGGAAATCCAGGGACGTGCAAAGTTTGGCTTTAAACATTGTTGGAATGGAGAAACAGGCGCTGCCAAGGTCAACAAGTCATCAGGAGAACTTTTCATTTGCCATGGCTCCACAGTGTGATTCCAGCCCCGAATTTGTGTGTGAGGGCGTGCAGTGACCACACAAAATACCTGAAAGCAGCAGCTTCAGGTCGTGTTACTGCAAATAAACCTGGCAAGGGCATCACCCAGAGCAGGACAGAGCCAGCACTTCCCACAGAAAGCTCCTCCCGTGCCATAGCAAGGCACACGAGGTGTCCCTCAGGCTCAGGTGGCACCAGGTGTCACCCAGCCAAGAGCCTTCACCTGCTGCTCTCTTACACAGGGGACAATAAACTGAACCCTTCAATCACTTTAAAAGTCCTCGCTAAACCCCCAAGAGCTAATGGGCAGCAGCTTTTGAAGTGTGAGGCTGCTTGTCTAACACAATCTCCTTCTGCATTTTTGCCAGGCCACCTTCTCCCCCTGAAGGGACACCAAAGCCTTGCTCTTACTGATAGGAGCTGCAGAAATCAAAGCACGTCCCCTTGTACATAGAAGGAGAATTTAAAAAAAAAAACAGATTGAAAGTGCCAGACCTGGGTGCAGGACAGCAGGGAAGCCTGAGGAAAAGACAGACCCCCCCTCCAGAGCCCTGTATTTAACCAGACTCTTTATTTGCTTTGCTTCCATTTCCTCGGCTCATATATTCCACTCTTTTCTTGTGAAAAATGAGAGTGAGACAAAAGGGAAGATGGGGAATAGAGCAAAGGAGAGCTGGTGAGAAACGAGCCTGGAAGGCAGCTGGAATGAACTCTGCAGAAGCCATCAGCTCCTTAACCCCTTCACCGGGCCCAAAATGGGCTGCACAGGGAAGTGTCCCTCCTGCATCTCCGTCCAAGACAAACCTTGTATATTTTTACAGCTCAGAGGCACATCTGGGCTGGAATATTCATTCCTTGGGTTTGCCAGAACCCAGGCTCAGCTCCTGGGAGCTCCTCGAGGGAGGAATTAAAGCCCTTGGGAGCCACGTGCGGGACCCTGAGGACACCAGGCCTCAGGGGGACTCAGTCAGGACCCCACCGCTTTTGGGGATCCTTTGCCATTTGATCAATGGCAGGGATGGGAGGGATCCCTTTTTTTCCCTGCCCAAATCCTCACCCCACGACGGCACCTTTGCCCCTGGAACCATCCCAAGACAATTTGTCCCCTGCTCTCCCCAGAAACACAGAGCTGGACTCTCCCACTCCTCGGCAGCTCCCGGCCGTGTGTCCCGGCTCCCGCTGGAAGGGAATGTTTGGGTTTGACTCTTTCCATGGAAGCTGGGCCTGGGCCAGCCAAAATCCACACGTTTGCCACACCTGCAGAGCAGAAATAGGCGAAAAAACTCAAACTCAAAATGGAACACTTTGTTTTGGAACTGATGAGATTTTTTTTCTTTCCCCCCCACAGCTTCCAATTCATGGCAGAAAAATGCAAACATTAAAATGTGCTGATTTGGCTCTAATTTTAATGGATCCCACTACTTTTTTCTATTCTTTTTTTAAAAACTCTAATAAACTGAAAAATCCAAGCTGAATTGGGGAGGCAGTGCCTGTCCTGAGGCTGTTAACTCTCCCTGAGGTACAGATTTGTACAACCAGGAATGTTGTTACTTCTGGGGCTTTTAGAGAGGGAAACCTCAGCCCATCTCACTTCCACTTCCCTGAGGAGCAAAGCAGGAGAAAACATTGTTTTGGTGCCCTCCAACTCCCTCTCTATTTTCTCATTTTCCCTTCTGCAGCACTGAAATCAAATTTACAAAGCAGTGACAAGCTCCATTTAAGCACTTGTGATGGACATTTCATCCATCAGACGCGTTGGCAAACACAGTTTCACATTTCAAAGGCAGAAATTGCTGTGTCCCCGCACAGCACAATTCGCTCCTCATGTGCAAACATGAAGAATTGCTGAGGAAAAAACTGTTCCAAATCTTTTGTACCTTCGGGAAGTACCAGCAATTATAATCAGTTCCACAGCCACATTCCATCCCCTCCCCACCCAAAGCCATTCACACAGTCTCATGCCCTGGATTAGATTTAGTTGAGAGAAAAGTAATAAGATTTGTGTTTCCTAGCAAATTAAAAAGAAATTGCCCAAAAGAATAATCCTAAAATACAAAATACTGCCTCATCCCCCATATTCCTAATAGGCTTGCATTCTAATAGCTTATTTAGAGAGACTTTTCCTAAATGACATCCTAATGATGTGCATTCAGGACCACGAGACATAAATATCTTTCACTACCAAAGCTTTGGTGTTTTCTTTCTTTCTTTCTTCTTTTTTTTTTTTTTCCGGGAATTGTTATCAAAATAAAGGAAACATTTGAAGAAAGACTTTGTGCTGTTCTGCAGTACTAAAGATTGAAAATTCCAAATGCTAACATTCCTGGAAGGTATTTTTCTTGCTCTGGTCTTTTGCTGCCTGTGACACCTCAGCTCCAGGCAGGACACAGGTGGGACAGAGCAACTCACTGCTTGTCCAACCCATTCCAATTCCAGACAGATTTTTATCCCAGCTGCTCTTCTCACTGTTGAATGGGGCCAGGACTTTGCAAACCTGAGAACACTGAGGTCCAGCATCTCCTGTCCTGACTCAGTGTGGGTGTTGCTTCATGTGATGCTCACCCAGGTCCTGCTGCTGGTCCCAGCACTGCCGCAATCCCTCCCTGTTGTCCCTCTCAGCTGGATCCAGGACACAGGAGCCCTTCAGAGTGGGGTGAACAGGAGACCACGGCAGACAAAGAGGTCCTGGCCCAGCTCATCCTCCAAAGCCCACCTGGTGCAAGGCCCAGAGCCCCGGGCTGAGCCCTCCCTGCCCTCCCCGAGCAGCTTCACCCAGGGAGGAGGGAGGGCTGAGCTCAGCCTGACAAAAAATCAGTTTTAACTCATTTCATTTGGAGAGTGAATAACCTGAGCCAGATTGGCAGCAGCCTTAGGAACTGCAGAGCTGTCAGCCCCGCAGTGGCTGTGCTGGCACCGGGGGCTCACAGAGCATCCCATAACCACAGCTCCTGCCTGGCTCGGGAGCTTTCCTGCGCTCCCTGTGCCCCTGCACACTCCTGGATCCAGGGGTGGAGCAGGAAGCAAAGGGGGCTGAGCTCTCCCAGTTCCTCCATGGTGTTCCCAGGAGCATCCCTATCCCTCACAGCCCTGGCTGGGGGTCCCTGCAGCCCTGCACAGCACCGTGGCCTGGGAGCACCTCGGTGCCTGGAAGATGGGAACCCCTGGCTGTCCGCAGGCAGGAGCTCGACCGGACTCCAAAGGGCTCCTACGGATCTGCTTTGATGTGGCCAAAGCCAGTGAAGCTGGGAAAGCAGCACTTCCCACTGGGCTCCTGCTCCATCCCCAGGTCCCCTGGACCCATCTGGCTGGAGGCTGCAGCCACAGGATCCAGGGAAGGCTGGACAGGGCTGCACATGGCTCCAGCTGTCGGCTCATGTGGCTCTGGGAACAGCAAATCCAAGGCTGGAGGCAGCTGCTCCTCACCTCCTCTCCAGCTCCAAACCCTCTGCCCTTCTGCTCCCTCCCATCCATCTTGCCCCATCCCTCTGGGGCACAGCCAGCCCCATGTTCCTCCCCTCCTCTCCTGCTGCCTGCTCCAGCTCTGACTTTTCGGGAAGCCACCCAGTGCAGATCCTGGAGGGAGCATCCTTGCACAGCTCATTTCCTAACTCTGAACTTGGCACCTATTTCTATCTGAGCTGGGGCTGTGATGGTCTCAGGGCCCACGTCTGGGCAAGGAAAACTGGGAAGTTTCCAGACATTTCCAGCCAGAGGGAGAGGACGACTAGGTCTATTGTTTAATTCCTGGCATTGCTGTCATCCCTCAGCTGGCCTCGCACCCTGCTCAGTGACATCTCGCCCTGCCAAGCCACTGCCTTGGCCTCGGGACAGGAAATGCACTTTCTGGCACGCAGGGACAAGGGGACAGGGCTGCAGTCTCTGTCTGGGGGTGATGGATATTCCCTGGAGCAGCAGGGCCAGGATCCTGCCCGTGCCATGAGCAGGTGTCCCCACAGCCAAACCGGGAGCACCGACCTTGACATCAGGTGATGATGGTGCTCTGCTCCAGTGGCACTTGGAAAAAATTACCTTCCAAAGCAGCAGGTGAAACCCTCCCTGGATCACTGGGTTTGTCTCCCTGTCACTTCTGCAGCTGTGTTGTGCCAGGACTGTGTCCTTTGTGCCACCCCCCGTGTCACCAGCAGGCTCCTTTGTGACCACAGTGACACTGGGACTGGGGAGTCCCAGCAAAGCCACTGCTCCTGGGGAGCACGATCCACAGGGGAGACTGTGGCAGCTTCCAAAGCTGTGCTGGCTCCTCCACCTTCCCTGCTGCCAGGTAAACTGAGGCACGGAGGGATCAGAAATGCCCAAAACATCCCAGTGAAGGACTATGAATAGATACCTGTCCTTCCACTTCTCCAGTGTACATCCAAGCCCTAAACCTCATTATTTAGGGGAAAACCTATTTCTGAATGTTCCCCTATAAAGATGCAGTGGGGTTTTGCAGGGGTTTGTGCTTTGGGCAGGTGACTGCTCTGAGGAGCCCAGGGATTGATCCAGCTGTGCTGTGACTTGATGAGAGCTGAGGTGCTGGAAGACACCCTGAACTTCCCATTCTGGCTGGAATAGCTGCCTCCACAGCTCCCAGGGACACCTGCAGTCCACAGCACCACGATCCCAAGAAGGGCACCTGGACAGCAGGCAGAGCCCCACGGTGACCTCCAAAGCCTGCAGGATTTCAAACCAGGGCAATCGAAGGATGGACCTGCAAAGCCCCACTACGGGACACTGCCTGCGTGACCCTGGCAGCTCCCAGGGGGCCCTCCTGTCCATCCTGCTCCTGGGCTTTGCATCCAGGTCTGCCCTGCTGGGATTCACCAGAGCCATCCACCTTCCAGCTGCTCTAATGGCAGCTTGTCCAGCCCTTTTCCTAGCCCCTGAGCCCAGCACGGATAAAGAGACCCCAGGAATTGAAATAAAGAGTGAACCATTTGCTCGGCACTCAGTGCCACCAAGGGATGCCTAAGGCAGCTCAGATCCAGGGAAGAGGCCAGGCTTGTGCCCTGTCTGCAGTTAAATGAGAAGAAATTGCTTTTCAGAGCAATTTTCAGCTGGGGACCAACTGCTTGACTCTCCAGAGCTGCTGTGGCTTCTGCAGCACTGAGGCTTCCCAGTGCCTCAGTCCTGTGGCTTGGGAAGGAGCCAGATGGCTGGGACACTTCCCTCCTGATCCCAAAGAGAAGCACCCTCACATCCCTGTATGGGGTGGGGGAGACATTCCCAGGTTGCTTCAGCCAAAAGTCTGATCCTGTGGCACTGCCAGCCCTGCCCAGCCCCAAAAGCCTTGGCCAGGAATTGATGCCTCCCTTCACCAGAGAAAGATGCTCTGGACAGAGTGACCACATCCCACAGGAGCTCAGAGGGAGCGGGACCAGCATGGAATGATGTGTTTGGGGATGGTCACCTGGCAGCCAGTGCACAACACACCAACACCTCCCTGGATCCACAGCTCTTCCTGTCCTGGGAAATGGGGGACAGAGACATTCAGTCCCCTCTGCTTCCAGCACCAGGGAATCCCACGTCCTCGTGGCTCTGGGCTGCAGGAACCCTGTCCCAGGGAATGCCACTGCCTGGGGAGTACCTCAGCAGAGCAGTAAGGCAGCAAGTAAGGATGAGACTCCTGGATCCATCCAGAAACCAGGGACTTGCTAAAACCAGGGTTTTAACGCAAGGGATTGAAGAACTTGTAAAATTAATGACCCAGCCTAGCAGCTTGCATAAAAAATTAAAAATCCATATTAAAAATTGTATAAACGTGTCGCAGCAAGATTTAAATGCCTTTTAAAGCAGGTTTAGCTCTTGATCGGGATTTGCTCCGTTCCTGTGGCCGGAGGTGACGCAGGCAGTGAATTCCCAGCCACAGGAGCATCAGCCCAGCACAATCCATGGAATGCCAGGGAGCACCAAAGCCTCAGCAGCACCTCTGGTGTGCGAGACGCTCACATTAGGCCTAGAAGGAGCTGCATGAAGGCACAGTTTGGATCCCTCTTCCCAAACCCATCCTCTTCCAGCTTGAAGAGGCTCCACTACACTCAGGCAGAGATGCCCCAGGGATATCTGAAAATCCAGCACCAGTGATTCCCTGTCTCACCAGCCGTTCCCATAACTGTGTCAGCATAGCTGGAGTCCAGACAATGCCTTTAACTGTTGTCCAGATGGTGTCCCTGTAATTCCAATTTGTTGGCAGCCAAGCCCATTTTATTTATCCTCTCTTGCCGCAAGGACTCTTTCCTTGGAGATGCTGCTGCTGCCTGTTCTTGGGTTCTGGGGACAGGGAGTCCAGGTGACACATTCCCCCTGGCAGAGGGGTGTGGAGCAGGGGGAGCAGAGCCCCTGAAGCCCTTCCCAAGGCTGGCTCTGTCCCCCTGGACAATCACCCTCCCAAAGCACCGGCTCCTTGTGCAGGGCTTGGGATGTAAAGTCTTGGAGAGTGGAGATACTTCCTGCTCTGGAGCTGTGCCCCCATCCACAGCTTTCTGCCACCTTCCTGCTGAGGATCTCCAGTGCTGGAGAATCCCAGTGCTCCTCCTCCTGCCCCAGTAGTCCCTATGGAATGCAGCACCTCAGAACATGGTCTCCTACTCCAGTGAAAGCCAGAGGAGCCAGGCCTCCCTCTGCTCCCACACTTTGGGTGTCCAAACACTGTCACTGCCTGTTTGGGGTGGGAAGTGATGCTCATTCCAGGGAAAAAAACTTTCCTGGAGGCTGAGAGTGGAAGGCTGGTGATGCTAGGCCTGGGTGGGTGTCCGTGGCACACAGGACCTCGCTGCCACAGTGGAAAGATTCCCAAAGGGAGCTCAGGGGAATGGAGCCTTCCAGCTGCACTGAGCAGGGCCTCCCCTTGGCCAGCTGCTCCCAGGAATGCTGACACCTGGAGACTTCTGATGAGGCTGGGACAGAACACAGGGAATGACAACCACAAACCTGTGCCGTGGTGGATTCCCTGGAGTCTCCTCAGGGCAGAGATGTCACAGATCCAGGGACAGGGACCCACGGCGCAAATGGGAACCTGGCAATCAAAGAATGCCCTGCAGAATTCCCTGTGAGGGTGGGGAGGCCCGGGCACAGGGTGTCCAGAGAAGCTGTGGCTGCCCCTGGATCCCTGGCAGTGTCCAAGGCCAGGCTGGATGGGGCTTGGAGCACCCTGGGATAGTGGGAGGCGTCCCTGCCCATGGCAGGGGTGGGATGGGATGAGCTTTAAGGTCCTTTCCAATCCAACCCATTCCAGGATTCTGTGATTCTAAAAACATTAACACTGCACCAGATTTTACAATTTCTTTATGGAGGCTGCTTCCTACCTGGAACTACCGAGTCCCAAGGAAATCCACACTGTAATTACAAGATGTAGCTGGAAAATTGGCAGAAGGAGCTCAGCAGAAGTGAGAGACGCAGCTGCTCCTGTCCACAGCAGCCTCTGCATCGTGATGGCTCAGCTTTATATGCAGGGACACGAAACACTCCCAGAGCTCAACAGGAGACATAAATAATTCCATTTCCAGCCATGCCCACTCACAGCAGCGACACTGTGGATAAACCTCCCTTTAAAAAGAACTCTGAGAAAGAGAAAATGAGCTTTAGGCAGTCCCATCCACTCAATTAATGCTCACAGTGCTTACCCTGAGCAGGGACTTGGAGACCTGTGCAGTGATCCATGTCCAAGCATCCCAGAGGGGTTGGAGCCCAGGTCTCCTGTCCCAGGAGAATATCCTTGCAACTCCCTCCCTCCCTCCTTCCTTCCTTTCTCCTTCCCTTCCTCCCTTCCCTTTCCCCTTTTCCAAGTGTTTTTTCCCTTCCCCTGGATATCAGAGCAGAGCAGCCTCAGCCTGTTGCTGCTCCATGATTCAGCCAAGTGACTAATGCCTCCCTCCCCTGGGCTTCCCTCCTGGAGCACATTCCTGCTGCAATCCAGCCCCCGGCCTCACCTGGGACACCCAGGATGACCAGTCTCAGCCAGGCAGGGCACAGCCAGCGGGCTCTGGAGGCTGCAGGGACCCTCCCTGTCCTTTCCCTCGTGTGCTGTGAAGTCTCTGCCGGCCAATGGGCAGGCCCAGGGAAAAATCAACATCTGGAGAGAGACAGGAGTGGCTGCACAGCAGCCCTGGCTCCCAGCAAGGCAGGGACTGTTAGCAAGCCTTCCTGATAACACAAGAGAGAACAGGGATCTGGATCAGCCACAGTCTCTGGGCTCACGGAGTTTTTGATAAATCACAGCCCCCAAACGAGCCTGCCTGGTGACAGTGCCCTGCAGGACACGGCCCCTCCTTCCCAGGACACACAACGTCCAAGGCCTTGCAGGGCAGATGTGCACAGGAGGGCAAACACCCCGATTTTGGGCTCATGTTCAGAGGCAGGGTTAGGATGGCACAGCTGTGTTTGCAATGCTGGGCCAATGTACCCTGTGTGTGTCCCCAGAGTGTCCCCAGGGTGTCCCCAGCCCCAGACTGCCACCCTGTCCTGCTCTGGGGCTCCTCACGCGGCTGCACCATTGGCCAGCAGGAGACAGCTGCTGCTCCAGACTCCAGGTGGAGCATCACTGAACCAGGACCTCTCAGTTCTTCCAGGAGCTGTTCCCTGTGTGCCCTGGAGCTGCCCAGGGATGTCTGCTCCACAGGAGCCCAGGAAGGAGCGACCCAGGGAAGGGCTGGTGACACAAGGGAGGTGCTGGGAAGAAGAGAGAGCAGGTAGAGCAGCCCCTGCAGTGCGGTGTGTAATCCACAGTGACAAGTCCTCCTGCTGAGGGAAGTCCCCACATTCCTGCCCTGTTCTCCCCTGCATCCCGAGCTTCTGCAGCCCCTTCTCCTGGGCTGCTCTGCTCACATCTCCAGCTCAGGCAGGCAAAACCCTAGCTTTTCCAGCCTGGAGCTCAACTTAGGGACTGCAAGAAGCCAAAAAATCTCTCCCAGTCTAGAAAAAACCTCAGAGATACCCCAGACCCACCTGGGCAGGAGCTACGTGGGCTGAGGCACCAGCAACGTTTCCTCCTGCACGGGCAGTGCTGATTCCAAAGGAATCTGGGTCAGGTAAGGATTTATTGGGATGTCTTTCTGGACAAATAGCTGCTGCTGTGGCTCACATTTGGGTTGGCTCTGCAAGGCACTGACTAACTCACATCTCACAAAGCCTACTTATCATGCATGTGCCTCCCTTCAGGTGATATTTGTCAGATTCCTACTGTGGAAATGTTTTTCCCTGCTGACAATACCCTTTAGATAGTGCCTATGGAGGTGGATGACTCAAGCTTGACATGATTATTTCCATCCACCATTTTTTATTAAAAATACTCCTGGCAGTTCAGAACGTGAGGACGGGAGCTGCTGTTAAAGGGATGTGGAGAGCACAGAGTCTGCACAAACTGTGCCTTGGTTTTATGTCAGCCAACAATAGCCAGAAAACCTCTATGTAAAACAGCCCCTCCCAGCCTGAATTTATAATTCCATGCCTAGAAACCTCTAAGCACATGGCAAAACTTCCATCTGAGACCCCTCCGTGCTTCCAACCCCTCAGAGACAGGTTATGGATGGCCTGCCACTTCCAACTCAGTCATCTACTCAGAGTTACGAAGTTAAGGATCTCCTAATTTAGCTTTGTGCGAGTTAATTCCCTCTGTGACAGCTCCTGAACACCCTCACGCTACTACAGACCACAAATAGCAAACTCTGCTGCTCGGAATAGACACCATCAGCAGTGACCTGTTATCTCCCAGCCTCCTCCTGGCTGCCAGCATCGTGTTTGGAGGAAAGCAGGATGGAAAAAACCAGAGCAGAGTGAAGGATGACAGATGGCTGATGCAAGTCAGGAAAGTTAGCACAGGGAAAAACTTCCTCTGCTCTCCTGAGGCCTCACCTGGAGCTCTGCACACAGTCCTGGTGTCCCCAGCACAGGGAGGACATGGAGCTGCTGGGGCAAGTCCAGAGGGGGCCAGGGAGTTGAGAATGGGACTGAGCACTTCCCCCTGTGGAGACAGGCTGGGAAAGTTGGGATTGTTCAGCCTGGAGAAGAAAAGGCTCTGGTGAGACCTTAGAGCCCCTTCCAGTGCCTAAAGGGGCTCCAGGAGAGCTGGAGAGGGACTGGGGACAAGGGATGGAGGGACAGGACAAGGGGAATGGCTTCCCACTGCCAGAGGGCAGGGATAGATGGGATATTGGGAAGGAATCCTTCCTGGTGAGGGGCTAGCACAGAGCAGCTGTGGCTGCCCCGTCCCTGGAAGTGTCCAAGGCCAGGCTGGACAGAGCTTGGAGCCACCTGGGACAGTGGAAGGTGTCCCTGTCCATGGCAGGGGTTGGAATGAGATGAGCTTTAAGGTCTCTTCCAGCCCAAACCATTCTGGGATTCTCTGATTCTGAACATTCCTCAGAGAAGAGGCAGAGCAGCACTTTGAGCGTTCACCCCAAAGCCTGGGCTCCTTCCCTTTACATTACTCAAAGCCAGAATTGTTCCCCATTCCTGATCTCCCTGTGATCTCCAGCCGCCCCCTGCGGCTGCAGGCCGGGAGGAGTGCTCGGTATTCCCTGCAGGATGAGCAGGGGCAGCGGCTGTGCTCCGGCATCACCCCCCTGCAGCACCCCCGAGCCCACCCTCCCAGAAATCCTTCCCCAAGTGAACAGTGCTGACACACACAATGCCAGGCACGGGGGAAAAAAAAATCTGCTGGAAGAAACCCAACAGATCGGGCACTTGTTGGAGCCTTGAGCACAGAGGAACGTTACAGAAAATTCCCAGTGACTTCTCCAGCTTCAAACCTATCATAATTTAATATGTGTGACTGGAATTTCTCAATAGGCTGGAACTCCCTCAGGACCAAAATCTCATTGAAAAAGAAACCAAGGAGAATTTTGGCATCTCTTCCCCAGCCTGTAAGATTAAATGCAAATATGTTATTGGCATCGAGCTATCACAGCTTGATACATCCACAAAGCTCCAAAACCCTGACATTAACTTCTCAAGGAAGAACATTTTGTTACTCATCCTGAGACAGTTTATGCTTAAAGGCAGAAAGACTAATTCTGTTTTGGGTTTGGGCAGTGAACCCTCACCAATTACCAACACATCCAGGCACTGATCTGGTATTAGTGACAAAACCCAGGGAGATAGAGACTGCTGACTTAATTTAAAATATAAATTCCAGAGCCTCTGTGCTGCTGGCACACACAAAAGCATCTCCAGCTTCTTCTGCTGCTCTGGCTTTTGCAGACACGAATCAATTTGGTGCCACTTCTGTGTTTGCAGGTGGAAAAATGTAGCCTGAGGTTGAGCTCTTCTCTGCTCGGCCTAGAACTGGGGCACATCTTCCTGGCAAAGACACAAAGTCCTCGAAAATCGGGGTTTTAAAGCAAAAGGCTGTCGGGGAAATAATGAAACTTAATTCTAACAAGGAGCCTGTGCTTAACAGGCAGGGAATAACTGGGTGATTAGGTGAAGAGCTCTCCCCGGTCTCCTGCAGAACGAGGAGGGGATTCTTTGTGACAGGAGGTGAATGATCCCTGCTGTGCTCCCGTTCCACGGCTGGGCTGACGGCACGGCCACGTTCCGTGGGACTTGAATCGGCAGCGCTCGGCTGCTCCTTCTCCAGAGGCGGCTCCTCCACACCCAATTCACCTCAGTAAATACCGGCGATGATCCGCAGCTCTGGAGCGCTGGATTCTCCCGGGAAGGCGGCTCTGAGCTCCAGCTCCGCCCGCAGCTCCCGGGAAAGCGATGCCCGAGGGCTCGCAGGACCCGCCCGGCGCGGACCGGGGACAGCGGGGAGGCCCGGGAAGGGTGGCGATGAGACTGGAACTCCTTCCCACACCCAGCCACAGCCCCCATTTCCATGCAAACAGCAGGGAAGCAAACCAGGGATGCGTGTCCCCCTGACAGGGGGTTCCAGCCCTGCGGCCGCTTGAATCAGCTCTTGACAGTGGTCTGAGAATCTCCACGGCAATTAGAGCAGCAGTGCCTTAATCAGGGCAGGAATAGCCAAAACCCTCGTTGTCTGTGTTTGAAATGAGCTGCAGGACCTCCTCCATCCTCCCGTGAGCTCAGCAGCCCCCGGACCCTGCACAGGCCCAAAGCAGAGCTGTGCCTTGCCATGCATTTGTCACCTTCAGGATGCAGAGAAGCTGAGTCAGCTCAGCTCAGCTGAACTCAGATCTTCAAGCCAAGCTCCTGCACCCCAGGAGAGGAGCCCAGAATGTGACCTCAGCACTCGTGGTGTTCCTGGGTCTGAGCCTAAGCTGCTCTGAAAGTGGTTTCTGGGCTTGCACCTCTCACCTGAGCCGTGTCCTCTCTTTGGGAAGAACCAAACACTGTTTGTACCTAGGTCAAATTAATGTCAAGCTCACAAAACCAAATCCAAAGGCTCTGAGTTGGAAAGGCTGGAAAATTAAGGCCTAATTTACCAAAGCACACATGAAAGGGGGAGGGTGAGCAGAAATGTTGGCCTTTTGTTTCTCCGAAATGCCTCCAGCCTGTCCTGGAAGGATCATTTCCACCTTGCACCCTTCTCTTGATCCTTTGCTCAGCAAGTTCTCCTTCGAGGCCACGGAGTCTGATCATGGCTTGTACCAAATGTCCACTGGGAAGCAAACCAAGAGCTTCCATTTGTTCCACAATACTCAAAGAGCAGCTGTCAACAATATTAACTTTAATTATTTAACTTAGCAATTACCCTGGTGAGCCACAAATCATCTACAAAAGAGGCTTTTCCCTCATGAACCAGACTGGGAGTCTACCTGGCCACAATCCCGTCTGCAGGGCAGAAGGGATGAGCAACAACCAGCTTCCAGGGAGGAAATATGGGATCCTACAGACAGCAGACGTGGACAACCTTCCCGATGGCCTTTGCCAGACTAAGGCCGGTCTGTGCTCCTTGCCACTGATCTGGAAAATGGAATTTTAAAGCTCTTTCCAGCTTCTTAAGCCACAAGCCACCTCCAAGCATCTCGTTATACTGAGACACAGAGAGAACCTCCCTCTGGGAAGGCCACAAAGCACACGAGACTGGCTGGGAAGAACAGACCCAGCCCCGCACAGGAAAGGCTAAAGGCATCTCTGTAACACACATTACCCTAAATTTTCATTTGCAAAGTTTTGCCCATAAGATGCAGCCTCAGTGTTGCAAAAAGCGGCAGAAGGACAAAATCTGAGACTGAGCTCACTCCACAGCTCCCAGCACAGCTCTGGTCAGGGACCCCTTCTGTGTCCCCGATCTGCTGAGCCACTGCTCGTTTCACAGGAACAATACCCCCGGTAATTGCATGACAATGCCATGGACAAGGCGAAAACGAGCCCTTCCCGTTCCCAGACCACTTGGGAAGCCACAAGGCCCCCATCCAACTCACCATCCAGCTCCTCCACGGAGATGTTGGCCAGCTGCTCGCTGTCGCTGCCGGCCGAGAGCGAGCGGTTCAGGTAATTGCCTTTGTACAACAAGCCAGCTGTCACATGGTGGAATGGCATCTTCTCCCTGGCCACGGGAAGAAAGGGGAGAGAAGGGTTCATTTGAATGGTCTGCCTTCGTTTCATGGGCATAGTGCAGTAGGCTGCCTGCAGGAGGAGCTGGACAGGGCATCCCAGGGCCGAGCGCGCTGCGGTCGGAGCGTGAGGGATGGGCTGCAGGTCTGGTTCATGTCTGACACAGGAGCTGAGCAAACAAACAACAAAGCAGCTGCTGCTTCTTGGTGCTGGAAAGAGTCAGCGGAGCCAGAGCAGTGGTGCCTTAGGAAAAGAGGATTTTCCAGCACTTGGACTGAAGATTTCAGCCTCGAGATTTGCTGCTCGGTAATAATTACACAGAGCATTGACATGCAGGTAAAAGGATCATGGAGTGCTTTGGGTTGGGAGGCACCTCAAAGCTCATCCCATCCCACCCCCTGCCCTGGGCAGGGACACCTTCCACTGTCCCAGGGTGCTCCAAGCCCCGTCCAGCCTGGCCTTGGACACTCCCAGGGATCCAGGGGCAGCCCCAGGTGCTGCCCTGCAGCACAACCTTCACAGGGTCTGGACACCTCTCAGACCCTGCTCTGGAGCATCCAAACCCCTCCGGTGGTCCAACCCCCTGCCCAGAGCACCACCCTGAGCAGGATGCTCGTCCCTGCAGGGCCTCTGCTCCAGCCTCCAGTGAAAGAAGAAAACTCACATTTGAGCAGGGCCCAGCAAAGAACATTTCCATCTCCCAGATATGACAGCTAAGGAAAAATACAGCTCAATGGGAGGCTGGAGCAGGAGAGTGTTTGCAAACTTCCCAGGTATAAACACTGCAGCCGAGTGAAGGGCAGCCACTGCACAGACAAAAGTGGGAATCACTGTCAGCAGCACTCACACATTGATTTAGGATACACAAGGAAGAGTTTGCCAAAGTCAATTGAAGTATTAAGAGGAAGATTTGTCATACCCTGGGCTGGATTCAATCAGCACAAGCCCTTCGTGGGCCTATTGCATTTTGTACTCCACATTTCCAGCAGAAATAAATCAGCAGAGTCAACAGAGCCACCCCGACCTGGCCCAGGGCCCCCACAGGGGCTGGGAGGTGGCCAGGACAGGCCGGGCAGTTCCTTTGAACCCCCCCATTAATACAAATGTACAGGGCAAGATCCCACTCACATCCCTGCTAGGGTCACAGCCCCTCGGGAACAAATCCCAAGGGCATCCTCACTACAGCCAGGATGCTTTGCCATCAAGTGGGAAGTGCCACCTACTGAATCCTGCTCCAGCCAACACTACAATTCCAAGGATGATCTGGCTCTTATTCAGCCATATGTTCCTACCACAGTCAATAAAACAAATATATATCCACATATATATGAATTAATTTTGGAACAAATGCCTTCCTGCCTCGCTGAGCTGGTAACAGCTTTAAGAGACTCCCCAAGAGCAAAGCAACCTCACAGCAAAGCAAAGAGGAAAAGCCAGGAGGCTCCTCTTGCACTGCTCAGCACGTTCCAGGAATTTCTCTTGCAGTAATTATGTAAATAAATCCTAATCGTAACTTTAAGTATTTTTATTTGGGAGCCAGTTTTCTTCAGCAGCACATTAGAAACCGTAAACAAGGGGTTCTTTTTCATTAAGCATATCTGTAATTTCCCAGCACCTGCCAATTCATGTATTTCATTCTGATATGTTGCTCCCTCTGACATTGCTCAGCACTAAAATGGGAATTTTACCTGCCCGAGGGACACACAGAGGCCATGCCAGCTCTGGTACCACTCTGCAGAGACACTTCCAGCCTCTTGCTCTATCTTCCTTAGTTCCCAGACCCACCACAAACCATTCAGGCAGTGATCAATTCCTGTTTTCTCTTGACAGTCACCCCCCAGGGTAATCATGGAATATCCTGAGTTGGAAGGGACTCACCAGGATCACTGAGTCCCACTCTTGGACAACCCCAGGAATCACAAAAAACAATTACACTGATTTTTCAAATGAATTTACAGGGGTTTAAGTCTGCCCCTGGGCTGAGCTTGCACTGCAAACTCAGCGTTCAGTGAGCCCGTGGGGCTGGGGATGCAGCCCCCTGCCCCAGCCCTGGGCAGAGGAAGCTCCAGCTCTGCACTCCCTGAGCTCAGAGGAGCAGCAAACCACGGACCTGAAGCATTCCTGAAACCACTTTTTGCTGCCTTGGCTTCTACAACCATTAAAAAAAAAATGCCTCTTCCCTGAGGGCTGAAGTGCTGAAAATCAGCTCCTACCTGGATCCTGTGGTGTGTTTTAGTACTGGAGGAGACCCATGATACCCTGGAGTGAGAAATCCTGCATCAAATTCTACTGCCCAGGTAGATTAGGGTCTTTTAAAGCTGTAATATTATTCAGCAGGAGCCCTGCAGAGCTTCTGGAAGCCAGCAGCTCTCAGGTTGAACGAGGGATGCTCGAAAGGGGAGCAGCAGCAGCTCCTTGCTGGATGCCCCACAAGGATGTGCAGCTGTGCCTCAGGAGCTCTCAGCACCCTGCAGTCAGAACCTGCAGCCAAAACCAAGCCTGCAAGGGGGAGGAAACAGCAAAAAGGGGCTCAGCCAGGGGTGGGCTGCGGGAGAGGTCGGGAAGCCGTGGGGTTTGAAACCACTCTGGGTTGGAATCCGTAAAAACTTCATGGGAATGAGCAGGTGCCCGATGCCTGTCTGGGAAAGAAAGGTCTGTCCTAACATAGCCAGACTGGTCCAGGATGGAGCCCCCTCCCTGGAAGTGTTCAAGGCCAGGCTGGAGCAGCCTGGGATAGTGGGAGGTGTCCCTGCCCATGGGATGAGCTTTAAGGTCCCTCCCAAACCAAACCATCTGGGATTCTGTGAGAGGCTCCATTTGAATTCAGCCAAAATGTCCATGTTAGAAACTCAGCAACCTCCAGCTTGCATTTGGCTGCTCCTTCCCGTGCCCAGTGAGACCCTGGCAAACCCAAACCACAAATGGACTGGGGGGTCCATCCCCCCACGGCGAGGCCCTCCCAGCGCGGGGTCAGCAGCGGCTGCTGGGGCTGGAGGGTGGAGAACTCACAGATTTCTACCTCTTCAAATGCTCCACTGGCAGCAACGTGTCCCCTCCTCCTCCTCCGGATGGGACTGGGGCAGCTGCCTCAGCTCCTGCCCTGTTTTCCAGAGGTGTCCAACAACCCTCCGAGCCGGGAGCTGGGATGGGAGCTTTGCTCTCCACCACGGACACGTTTTCCACCAGGCAACTTGGAAACCAAAAGCAGTTCTGGGATTCTGGAGCAGTGAAATCTCCTTGAGTACTATCACGGATAACATCACGAGAACATTGACGTTGAACCAAAAAGCCCTCAAAGAACCCCAAAACACGTGTGTGGAAATGTCCCCATGGTCCCTTGCCAAGGTTCCAGTCCCTGTGCCAAGCTCCCCATCCCCCATATGCGCTGCCAGCCTCGCTCCTGCCTTTCAGCACAGCACGTTGGGGAAATCTATAGGATTTTCATAAGCAATATTCCATTAGGATAGAAAAAAGCCATCTCCACGCTGCCCACGTGTCTGTGGTTTGCATTCCTCACCAGCACTTGTGCTGCACTTCCCAAAAAGGCTTTCAGTCCTCGTGAAAATCCACACTCAAGGTTTAGGTCAAGTATCCCTCACTGGGATGGAACTGGGATCAATCTGTATTGATCCTGGATCTCCTTTGGTAGTCACCAATTTGGAAAAGGTTTCTTGTTAGCCTCTCTCCTGGGAGCAGCACAAAAGGATGCCCGGGAGTCCCTCCTGGTTTTGCAGCCTCAGGCACATAACTCACCACATCCTCTGCCCTGCCTGCCTGTCACACCTGGCCAGCACCGTGTGTTTGCCTTCTCCATTGAGCTGGAATTCCGTGGATCCCAGCAGGTTGTGAACAACCCGGGCTAACAGGTCCCCAGCCTGGATGTTGAGCCCCATGGTGCCAACCAGACTAGGCAGAAATGAGGAAAAGTGGGATGAGGATAAAATTGAGATTTCCAGCTGTCCCACAAACCAGGCTGGGGCTGAGCAGAGAGTTTGAGCTGGAAGTACGGAAAACACAATTCCACGGGTGGCCAAGCACACGGGAGTAGCACAACTGCACAACCTTTGTTTGCTTAGGAAAATGCGCTGAGAGAAATACAGGAATACATCGAAAATCCATGAAGCAACCAGATGGCTGGGAAACTGGAACAGGAGCTGGAGAGTCCCTGAGCTCACTTTAAAACCCTTTAAAAATGCATCAAATGAAGTGACGGTGTGAAAGACGCTTGTCCCTGGGCAGAGCAACATTTCAACATCTAAAGCAAAGAAGAGCGGTGACTTTGGAGGAAATGATCCCGTTTTCCCCAGAGCTGAGCCCCTGCCATCATCTCTGAGGCAGGCTGTGTGATATCCAGCTGGATCCAAAGGGGAGAGCAGAGCAAACAGAGCCCTGAGGATCACTTGGGAAATTCCTGGGTTATTTGATCCTCTGTGCCCTGGGCGTGAGGCATCAGCCAGGGGCCACCACCAGCTTCCCAAGGAGGCTCCACTGCTGTTTCTGGTCCATTTTCCACGCTGCTGGCCATGCTTCCTTCTCCCCCAGGAGACTGTGACAGCTGAGGGTCGTGGTTAGGCCTGGCTTAACCTGTGGCAGGGGCGAGACTGAGCTGGACTCAATCCCCAGCTGCGTTTGAAGGCAGCACAGCCAAGGGAAGGCAAGTCAAGCACTTCCCTGCAGACGTGTGGCTTTGGCAAAATCCCTGTGCTGGGAAGAGCACTCAGTCACTTTGTCCCTTATCACCTGCATTCACTGGTGCTAACAATAGCTTTAAAGATTTTTTCTTTTTTAATTTATTTTGTGCACAGACTTGGCACCTCAAATGCGATCTGAGCCCAAGCTACCAAAGGCAAAGTCTGAAGGGCTCCAAGAGGCTCCTTTTGGCTTTGGGAGGAGCTCTGAGGATGCAGAGCTCTGGAAGGTGTGAAGATTTGAGCTGCAGCAATAAAATGCAGAAGTCTGGTTTAATCAGTCTCAGCTCAGGTGTGCAAAGAGACCCAGGGCTGAGAGCAGGCTCAGGCAGGTGGCTGGGTCTGTGCTACAAACCCAACAGAAGTGGCCTTGGGATGGAGAAAAAGAAGGTCTGGTGCTTCTAAAAGAAAGCCCTAAAATAGATTCTGCCAGGGAGGAAAATCCTTGAGGAAGTCTGTGTTTTCTGACTGTTGATACCAATCCTTACTGCTGTCAAAGTCCCCAAATCCCCCCAAACCCACGGGCAGGCACATTTGGGTTATCTGTAAACAGGAGGAGAGGGACAAGAGCCCCCCTGCTCCGGGGGCTGCTCAGCCTGCACAGAGCACTGAGCACTCCAGGCCATTCCCGGGAGCCACACCTGCTCTCCTGTGATGCAGTCATGGGGCTGTGGGAGCAGGGGAGCCCTAAAGCCTCCTCTGAAAAGCTGTTCTGGAAAACAGGGCTGCTCCCTCTTTCCTGGGGGGTTACCGGAGCTCAGACCCAGCTCGTACACACGTGGCACTTTCAGCTGGGAATCCATCCAGGTAAATCCCATCCCCTTCTCAGGGGTGTGTGGAGAGCAAACACGAGGTTTTAATGCACACGTGGGTGAGATTCGCTGTGCATGTGCTGCTGGGGATACAGCTGCAAATTCAAATGGACCTCTGGGGACCACTCCCAGCCCTGACCCTTCATAATCCCACATGTCCCTGTCACACCTTCATGGCATTTGGGCTGTATCTGATTTTTTATTGCCATAAGCCTAAGAAAATATTCCTCTAATTCAGGGAACAGCCAAGAAAATGGAGATCTGGCACATCCTGGGTTGGGATTCCAGCAATGAAGTTCCCCATGGTGACCACTGGGTAAAAAAGACTTTCCAAACAGACCATTTTCAGCATTCAAGGATGTAACTGGGAAAAAAAGTCCTCTGAAAGGCAGAAAACAAGATCTGAGCGACAACCTAATGCAATGGAACTTCAGGAGCCACAAACTTCCAGGTTCAAGGACTACAAAGCAATTGGAGCTTCAGCAGGGTTTGTGCTGGGTTTTTTCCCACCTTCTCCGGTAAATTTGAAATGAAAAAGAAGAGGAAGGGCACTTTAAAAGGCACCACATCTCTAAACAACTGCGGCTTCCCAGCTGCCTTTGAATCCTGGCAGGGAGGGAGAGCTGCGGATGCCAGGTCAGGTATAAAATACCCACATTTCTCCCTGAGAGCCGAACGTGTGAGAAGGCAGAGGGACAGCTGGAAATCAGAGCTGTTGTTTGTTATCTTTTAACTGTGGCTTGGGCTGATCCTCAGCTGGGACCGCCGGGAGGAGAGGGCTGCAAGGGCCTGATAACTCCGTGTCTCCAGGGCAAGAGCATCACTCAGCAAGGGGATAAAGACCCCTTTCCACTCCCAAACAGGCTTAGAGCTGCCTAATTAAAGAACCATCACAACTGACTCATCTCATCCTCTCACCCAAGCTCCTCTGAGCTCCCAACTCATCCTCACCTTTTGCAGCCAGCAATCCCAAGCTTTTGCTGCCCTCTCACACCTTTTGGCACTGAGATGCTGCTGGTGCTCCCAGATGTGTTTAGCCAAAAATGATTCCAAAATTCCCATCTTCATCTAACCCACAGTTGGTTTGGAAAACCTCTGAGCTGATGGTAAACAGTAAAAAAACAAAACCTCCAGCAACACACCAAAAATCCCCAAACCTTCCTCTCTTCCCCTCTCTAGTAATTCACCTGGAAACACGAAAAAATCGGTCTGGAAATGAAACTTTTATCCTTGGCAGCAGTCTCCCATTCCTTCCTCTGGGTTGACAACATGGACAACCACGATGTCCCTCGCAGCAACAGGGTGGGCACAGCCCAGGGGCTTCCAAAAAAAGACTCTTTCAGATTTATAAGAATTTATGAGAGAAAACCAACACAGGCTAAAAAGCTCCATGGTGGGAAGCTGAAGGAACATGGAAATTAGAAATTGAGGCAGAGTTTCTAATGGCAAAGGTGATTAACCCCTGGAACAAACAACCAGGAGTGACACATCCTGCCTGTCCCGGACCAGCCCTGGTGCCTCACTGGAAGACGGTGAAAATCAACAACTTGTGATCAATTGTTTTCCACGTTGGAGGCTCTGATGCTCCTCCTGTGCCTTAAAAACCAGGAGAAGCCACCCTGGGGGGAGAACACGTGGAGCTGATGGAGCTGCCAGCTCCCACAGCACTTCCACAGCACCTGCATCCCAATTTCCCTACCCAGACCATCCAGTTAACACTGAAGGGGAGCCAGGACCTCCCTGTGCCTGCCAGGGACACCCTGCCAGCATGGAGACGGGGGTCCTCCTGTCCCCCTTCCCAAAAACCAGCCTCCCCAGCACTCAGGAGATGGGGACGGACAGTCAGTAGGCAGCAGCTTTAGCTGAGCACCCACCACGGGTCGGGGGTGCCAGAGAGGCTCTGGAGCATCACCCACCCCTGCCCAGCCCATCACACCCCGCTCAGTCTTGGCTGTTCAAACCCAAAAAGAGCAGATTTCCCTTTTTCTGGAACACTCAGCTCATTTCTTCCTGAGCAGAAGAACAGAGATCATTCTGAACTGAACCGCGGGGGAACGAGGTCCTTGTTGACAGCAAGAAAAGAAAGTAGCCCAGAGCTTTGAGCTGGGCTGAAGAGCACATCAGACCAGGGAGGAAATGTCACTTGTGCATCCTCCCCACCCCGGGACACGTTTCCAACACATTTCCCTGCCCTATTGAACCCTTTTCCCCTCCACTCACAACTGTTGAGTGTTTGCTTATTGAGCGTGTCTGGAAGGGAGTTTTCTGAGCTTCTGTTCACTCACTCGTGTCCAGGTCCCTCCCCAGGCATAAATCAGCCATGAAGACACAAGCACCGCGACTCCTGCCCCCCCAGCTCTCTGAGCAGCCTCCCCACCCCAGAAAACAAAACACAATGGATTATTCAGAACAGACCCCGTGCGTCACAGATGAGTAATTATAAACATGAAATCTATCACATAACGACAATTAACAGCGGATTTGACAAAGTAACACACTACAAATAGCCTGAATTTAGTCTCAGAATAAAGAAATGCCAAAACATTGAGGGTTTTTAACAGGACAATTAATTACTCCCAATAAATCTGACTTATGCCAGACCTCTGCTTTAAAGGAGGCTTTTGGACATCTGGTGAGGGTTATTTTTTAAAAGCAATAGTTGATGGTTCCTACAGAAAATTCCCTGAGAGCTGTGAGAACTGGAGCCACCAACATACAGAAATGAGCAGAAGGTAATTAGAAAGATGAGGGCAACCAGAACACTGGAATGATTTTCATACAGACTGAGGTGGATGGCACTGTAAAATTCCAGCCAAAATCCACTCCAGGCACTTCCCCACTGCAAACACTCAGGGCCGTCAGTTTTCCTGGAAAAGTGTCTCCAGACAGGAACAATGTCCCAGCTCTAAGAGGATCCCAGTTCACTTGCTGGGGGAGGGCCAGCTGTCCCACAGGAGTCCTGTCCCAGCAAGAAATCTCCAGAAGCAGCAGGCTGGAGGTTGGAACCAGCACTGAAGCAGGCACAGGCTGTGGGGAGAGAGCTCAGGGAGTGCTGTGCTCACAGCTCCAGTCCTGCAGGAATCTGGGAATAGTGGCTGCCTTTGGACACCATTTGGAGCAGCTGTTTAGCACCAACCACTGCCCTGTGGCGATGCTTGTGGCAGGAGTACCCAGCTAACCCCTAGACCTCAATGACCTCCACAGAATTCCAGAATTAACCAGGCTGGAAAAGGGCTTTGAGATCATCAAGCCCAGCCCATGACCCAACACCCCCTTGTCACCCAGCCCACGGCACTGAGAGCCACAGCCAGGCTTTTCCCAAACACCTCCAGGGACAGGGACTCCACCACCTCCCTGGGCAGCCCCTTCCAATGCCCAATCAGCCTTTCTGGGAAGAATTGTTCCCTGATGTCCAACCTAAACCTCCCCCGGCACAGCCTGAGGCCGTTCCCTCTCCTCCTGTCCCTGTTCCCTGGGAGCAGAGCCCGACCCCCCCGGCTGCCCCCTCCTGTCAGGGAGGTGTGGACACAAAGCAGCCACTTTTTGGCCCTTGCTGATCCCTCCTCAGGGCTGAGCTCCTCCACCAGACACCGCGGACAACAGCGTGGTGTCCACCGCCCAGGGGCTCCCCAAAAAACCCAGGCTGTTTCCATACACAGCTGCCAGTGGGAACGGACCTTCTGCAAGGGGCAAACCCCGGAGCTGTGAGGATGCAAAGCTCTGGAGCACTCCCTGGCCCCAGCCCGTGCTGGAGCACCTCATCATCCACAGCCTGAATTCCCAAGAAACCAGATCCTATCAGGGAGAGTGGAGCTGCCTCGAGTAAGTCTGTGCTTCTCTCTCTGCAAGCTCCTGATCCTTGGGAGATGCTGGTAAAGCTGTTCCAAGAACCCAAATGATCATTTCCTGCTGGAGTGCAGTATTTAGCTCTCGGGGTGGCACAAATTACAGCATCCTTATTTTTATTTCAGCCTTTATTTGAAGGGAACGTACAACAGAAATCTGATGCTGGCTGGGTTTGGAAGCCACAAGCACTCTGTAAACAAGCTCGACCCAGAGACATTTCCATGTTTCTCCTTGAAACACCAGGAGGACCAGGGAGACTGGATAATTGGAAACAGTTAGACTTCATTTTCTTGTTTTTCCTGGGATTTGCTTTTGGGCTGGCTGTTCCCAACCTTAATACCTGGCAGGGGTGATCAACTATTTGGAATTTCATTTGCATAATAGTTGATGTGCCACAGCTCTCCATGGGGAAATCACTGCCCTGGAAGAGGTCAACAATGTACAGGGGGGAAAAAAAGAGTGGAGAGAGGCCATTTTTCTTCAAGAGCTGTTTTTAAAAGGGGTCAGAGCAGAGTATCTGAGATCAAGGCTGAATGAATAAATAGATCTCCGAGAACACCTTGCTGTGACATCCCTGGGAGCCTCCAGACATGTCCTCAAACCCTTTGAGACATTTGCTAATCAGCAGCACAGACAGGTCCAGGTGATCAAACCCTGCCCAGGGACACTTCCCTCGGGGGCCCAGCGGGCACTGGAGGCAGCAGCAGCTCCAGTTCCCGGCACTGGGACAGGCTGGGGGCACCAGCAGGGCTCACCTGAGCCAGCTTTACTCTGGTGTTTGCCCGAGGCTTTGCAGGAGGGGAAAACCCTTCGGCCATCGAGGTGTCTCTGCAAACACAGAGTGTGAGAGAACCTCGTTAGGGAGGATCAGCCCTGCAACTCATTAACCTCGGGAGGCTCTGCCCTCCTGACTCCCTGCAGGAAGAGAGGACAAACACAGGGAATTGAGGGTAGGAAGGGATGAAGCCAAACTTTTGTTTGTGCAGGACACCAGTGGAGCTGTTCCCTCCACTGAACAAATTCCAGCTCCTCGGGCTCGCTCACATTCGGGTTTAATGTGCAGCATCCAGGAGAAGGAGATCCAAGGAAACCATCTGCACACAGACCTTGTCCCTGCTGTCACCTGTGCCACCCCACACCAGCATCCCCCAGGACACCCAGTGACCACAGGCAAACCCTGCATCTGCTCAGGCCTGATTTAAAAGGCAAAGCAGCCCCATTTTGACCCTTGCTGCATTCCTGAATATCCAAACCCCTTCTGCAGATACCACGGAGAAAGGCTTCGGTAAAATGTGCGGAAATACAGGAGGGTAAGGAAAAGGGATGGCTCAGACAGCCCCAGACCAGCACCTCCCTCGAGCTCCCCCATCATTGCTGACTGCGGGGGGTTCAGAGATGAACCCACTGTCCCTTGTCACCCCACGGAGCAGTGCCCCCACGCCGGCAGTCACCCACCAAACCTGCTGAGATGCCAACGCAACAGGGAGCGGCTCCAGGCGAGGAGCACCACAGCTCCAAACCCTCCAGCCAGGTGAAATGGCTGGATAGTGTCTGGAAAAGGGAGGCCAAGGTGCCTGGAAGCCACAGCTGGGACAGAGCCAGGGGCAGCAGGCAGTGCAGATGTTTAGGGGCAGAGGCAGGAGCAGCAGGCAGTGCAGATGTTTAGGGACAGAGGCAGGGGCAGCAGGCAGTGCAGATGTT